>JAVQJL010026631.1:0-17318 GCA_036024295.1 Nannoperca obscura | reverse complement strand
CCCCCCCCCCCCCCCCCCCCCCCCCCCCCCCCCCCCCCCCCCCAAACCACCCAAGTGGAAACAGGGACACAGTAAAAGATTCAAACTTTCTGAATGACAGCAAAATGGATGCAAGTATTTCCCGTTGTACTTCAACAAGAAACGAAGTAGCTTGTATAAAATGTGTTGCAGGCCACACCTGAATCCACATGGCAGCAACTGTACAATATACTGTAAGGGAGCCTCTGCCTCAAGTAGGAAACAGATTTTCCAACTTACTGTATTTGTCGGGGATAATGATACGGTTAGATTACAAGAATAACAGCAGAGTAAAAAGAAAGAAAGCAGCATTTTTCCTGCACTGAATATGTAATGGAAGAGGTATAGTGACTGTATTAAATTTTTATTGGTGACATGACGACAACCTTACATAAGCATGCCCTCATTTTTCTCCAACTCAGAATAAGAAAGTGATGAGAATATGGGCAAAGTCTACTATCTGATCTTATATGCAGCCTATCTTGACATAGAAATAAAGTTTTCTCTCTTCTTCTTGTGCTTTCGGAGACAAAGAAAAGAAACTGCTTTAAGTTCTTGCAATCCTTATATCCTCAAAGAGAGCAGCTACTGTAGACACTTTCAGTTTGCTTTGCAAATGCAACACAATGTGTCTCATTCCAATACACACACACACACACACACTAGAAAACAGATTATAGATATCCTGGCATCAAGGACACATTGTTCCCTGGGGACACTCTGCTGCTCGTTCTCACTTTAGTCAATATTACCTTCACATGAACCACTTATGTGGCAGCAAGTGTATTAATATGTGTGTCTTGCCAGAGGGCAGCATGTCTTCTTAAAAGTGGAAATCGGAACATAAATGGTGATGTTATGGTGTTATGGCTGTGCGGAGAAGGACAGGTTGAAGGGTTGAATGGTCGTTTGACAGTGTGGCTTATCAGACCTTCTCAATCAACTTTTTACACAACCACATTGTATAAGTGGCCTGAGAGAGCTGCACAAAGGCGCACATGCACATGGGTGATGTAATACTCATTTCCAGCCAACTGCAGAGTGCACTAATGCACAAGTGTAGGAACACTAATCACTTCTACAACATCGAAAGGACAAGATCAGCTGTATTATGTCTTGTAGTGTCACAAAATTCCACAAATAAACCAGGAAGGCAGTAGTAGTAGTAAAATAGGAACAGAACTACTTGACATAATACAATATACAACTGCGAGGGTGCGAATTTAACATGTTTGTTAGGCCTTAAACCGTAAATATTACCATTAAATTCAATGACTGTGTAATGTGAAAGGCTTGCACATAATGCCCACAATTGTTTAAAAAACAAACAAAAGAAAGCCGTTCTCATTAACCCTTGCAAAACATCCAAATAGATGCTGCACTTGCTCTGTGTGTGCTGGATGTGGAAGCAGGAAATTGTTTGCTAACCATAACAGCTTGTTTTCTTTGCCCCCTAGTGGCCAGAGATAACATGAATGCAGCTTTAATAAAACACAGTGCATCTAGGAAACATTCGATCTTAACAAAACCGTGTAGTTCCCCTTTAAGGCCTAGGCATTATTAGCTATGAGGGTGTGTGCATTTATTTTGCATAAAAGAAAGGCACAAGGTCAAACCCCTCATTGAAATGGGCAGCAGACTTAAACAGACGCTAGACAAATGGGCCCCCGTCTCTGCTCCTTAGCGTGAACTCTCTGAAGGAAATAAACAGCCTGTTTAGGATTGGACTTTGGACTTTCTAATAACAGACAGAACATGCACTACATTACTAATGTGTCTCTGGGTCACTTTGCTTCCGTTTCAAGTCAAGTCTTTAACAAATGAGTGATGCATAATAGCCTTCTCTTTTTTGCACACTGCCCATTGGTTTAAGAGGCTCTCCTCAATATAAAACATATATAGTGCTGGGTATACACAAGTATTATGGCATGTGCAATATAACCACTTCTATCTCATTGGACAATGGACAGAGCCACTGATGTGACACTGATGTAGGATGCGGCTCTGAATTGGAAAAATTGACTAAGGCATGAAGGCGATTTTTGCTATCCTATATACTACATGCATGCCAGTTTCATGGCTAAACACAGCCACTTTTGAGTTAGAAAACTGTCAATTGGATAAAGTGAGCGACAAGAAAAAATTGAAACTCGGTTACAATGTAATACAATCCAGCACAGCACAGCACAGCCCTGCAACAAATTCTAACTGTGAAATTTAGTGAGAGCTGACTTGTAAGCGGGGAGTTGACTCCGCTCTACTGTGATTTTTGGATGCAGTTCGTGGTGGTTTTGCAATTTATTGTATTTTACTGAAAGAAGTTCAGTCCACGTTTAAGGGGCCATTTTTCATAACTTCAAAAAAAGCAACAGAAATAATGCAAGAGAAACAGGGTGGGTGGGGGTGGGGGGGTAGACATAACCTGTCTGGCCTGATTTACTCCTTGGTAAGTGAGGGTATGCAGGCAGTGACATTACACTATTGATTGTCCCTGAGCATAGCAATGTTATAATTTGGTGTGATTTTTACGGGCATTTGCTCAGGGAGTCTTTAGCCTGGTTTTGTACGTCACACTTGACAAAAAGCTTTTCATGATACATATCTAACACGTTTTTTAATTTTTCACATCTAATATTTGTTAGACAAAAGACAGAGTTGGTGCTCAACTGTAGTATCCTTGCTGAGTTTTTAAATACAGAAGCACTACAGCGCTGGGCACAAAGTTGGCGTGTTTCAGGGTGGAGTTAGTAAATTGGCCACCCCTTTTAATTAAACCATAATGAGTTCAGGCTCCACTGCAGACACAAGGTGGCTGACCCTCATCCCGAACTGGGAGGTGCTGACATTTAGCGTCGTCTTCTCTGATGATACAAACGCAAGTTCCTCAACAAATTGCAAAAAGCAGCTGGCGTGACACGTAACACCACGTTACTTAGGTAGAAAATGTTTCTGGAGCTAATATGGCTGCCAATGAATCTGCAGTGACCCATGTGTAGATTGGGTGACGGTATATAACTGAGTATCACTGCCCGTGCTCCTCGCCGGTTCTATGGCAGCCTCGGGTCGCACCATCATCCGCGGTGGTGGCGATAGCTAGCTGCCACTCCGAAGCGTTGAAGTGAACTTGGAACCAAGTTTCCTTTGGTCTTTAAATGACACCTGCTACACTTGCTAAACTTGCAACTTCAAATAATCCACCCTTGAAAGCACACGGTGGTTAGCTGGTTTTGCCGACTCGCTCGTTCAGATTTCTGCATGATGCGCGAGACAGTGGGCTCTTTCACAAAACTTCTGTGTAACGCTAGTACAACAAATGAAACTACCATACAAAATCCCGGACTCACCTGTAATACTACACAAAAGGTGAAATAATGCGACTCTGCTTTTCTGTCCCAGGTTACTCCGGTAAGAAGACGGTAACATTTTCAAAAGCAGTGCAGGCTCCTGCTACAAGAGCCAAGCGCAGAATGCATGCCAATTTAACGGTTAACGGTATGTGCTGAACAGTGGAACCTCCTCAGCAACAACTCCGAACTGCATGTGGACTGTACCATCTATATAGCACGGAGCGGGGAGACCGGGGGCTCACCTGACAATGGAAGTTAACAGTCATTTGTCGATATCCTACAGCAACATCCCCCTGGAGGAATGATCCATTAGTATACACATTACGTCATCTCTGTTGATAACCCGACATACATTGATTCATCAAATCACTTTATTCTTCGATGTCTTTGCCGGTTGCTCACCGAAAATTGCTGCTAAAAAGCACATGTATTCGGTCTCTTTTGTTTGTCTCTCTGTCTGTCAGTCAGCAGGATATATTTGGAATTATTTTTAAATTATTTAACAGATTGTAATAAAATGTATGTTGAAAGTTAGGCCAGTTAATAAAGAAGAACGGATTCATTTTTATACAAATGAAGCCAGCATGCGGACATTTATAAAGGAACGTTTTTCCTATAACTATTGAAGTTTGAAGTGTGGAAACACATTTTTTTCGTGAGTGCTTGGTTCAAACATATGTGGACCAGCCCATAGACTGTCATATGGGCTATGCCCATCACCATTTACATTAGTAAAGTTTTTATCAGAAATGCTATTTTTTAAACTACTTATACAACTTTTATTCTTTGTTCTAAAATTTTGGAAGGTGATACATTTCACTGACCCTGTAAAAATTGCACGCTATTTGTTTTCATTTTACATTTTATTTTTCTAATAGCCATAATTCTTGCTTGAGCACATCATACCACTGCAATCATATATAGATAAAAAATGCCCTCATTAACTCTGAGCAATCTTTAGAATTCTTATAGTATTTCGCCTGCAGGTGTTGCTACAAGAAACATTTATGGCATGACAATTTATGGCCACATATGGGATGGCCTTTGCAAATTAGCTTAGGCTATAAATAGTGTGTTGTATGTCATTGGATTATGCTACTTGTCCCTATACAAATAAAAATGAAAAAAATGTACAATAGATCTAGAACAATGGCAAAAATGACTGCATCCCATTTAGTTTTGCCAGTTTAGGGGGCCCTGGTACATTGATGGTTCCTTATGGCGTCCTGGGGCACTTTGAACTGAGCCGACGTTAATTCTATTACTTCCACCTGTGCTTGTCCTGCTAGGACAAGCCAAAATGTCTGCAGTAAAAAAGGTCTACACTATTCATCCTGGTAGGGGTCCCTAGAGACCATCACGACATTCATACCCCAGTGGGGTATAATAATGTCTCTGTGGTACTCAGGAGTTTATGTTGGTAGATTTTTCGAATGTGCTTTCATTAGATATGGTCAAGTGTTTTGCTGTGATGGCCATAGTGTCCAATTTCTCTATGGACTCGATGGACACAACTGAATTTTTAAATGACACTTAAAGGTTGTTGATCATTTTAACATTGTGTCTGTAACATGCAGACATGCACGTATGGACTGTTTCTGTTGCTCCTAGTGTGTCAACAAGTGAATCTTTGCAAAGTAAATGTGAGTGGGATGGGATGGGGGTTGGGGGGGCAGCACCCCCTTCTGCTGACAGAAAGCTAACCAGGTCAGTGCTTTAATTTGAGTCTCAGTGCCTCTGGAGAGCCACAAGGGATACAATTACTCTCCCACCATCCCATTCATCTGCAACTCTATAGTACAAACGTCAGTGTGCATGTGAGCATGTCGGGTTTTTTTTTATCTGTCTTGAAGTGGGTAAAATAAGTGCATTGAATATTCCCATTGTTCTTAAGTTCAGTCAGAAAACATTGCATTGAGTGCATGCATTAACATGAAATCTGTATGTTGCTGTGACAAAGAATTTCTGATGAGGGAGATGAGAGAGAAGTGCAAACGAAAATACTGTATAATTCAATTTAGGGCCTTCTTCCAAAATCACAGCCACATTAGAATTTGTACATTATAAAGTTTCCTCACCGACTTTTCCACAAGCTCTCCTTGTGGAGCAGCAGATTTTTCCATTAGACATCATTTAGCCAGCGATGAGCCCCACGTCAGCAGCTTATTTTTGAAATTTAGCTTCAATTTCTTTCTAATGTCTCACGGATATTTCTAGACCTTGCTAAGTCAACAAACGCAATAATGTATTTGGGGGGTAGTGGACAAAATAACATAAGCACACATGCAAAATCCTTTACAAAAGCTCTGTGATAAATTCAGCATTTGTGGAGTTACAGTGAGACATCCAATTGACTATTTCTATTGTGTTTTTGTAGAATGATGCATTATATTGTGAGTTGTACAAGTAAATCCCCGGTATGTAAAGCATGAGCAACAAAACAGGAATTATGAAATTTCCTCTCTGACACAGTCTCAACAAAATGCAGCTGTCAAAACACAATAAATAAGTCTTTCACAATAGTATCTTTTTGCAGGCTACTGCACTGGTTTCCATTATACTGTTTATGCATTCTTGGTGTTTTATCTCCATCCACTGTGGAAACTTTCCACAGACTGGTAAAAAAGTTGGGTTGTATTTTTAACTTGCATTCTCTTTTCTGGATCCTCTCCCTCTGAGCACATGCAGTAGGCGGTGGAAATGCCACAACACAGGGGAAAGAGTACCACATAACCTGTGTGACCAAAAGTAAAACTGAGGCCGTGATAATTAACCAGCCATTATTAAATCACAGCCATAGACTCGATTTTCTTGGTTGAGCTTGTGAAGGATTTTGTGATCATGATAACAACCTTTCCCGTCTGCTTTCACTATAAACTAAAGCTGCTCTCGGTCACCAGGTACTTTCTCTCTCTGGAATGTTTTTCAACCCTCCAAGTGCTCTTTTCTGAAGGCCAGAGAGGTATTGAGAGGGCTTCAGGATTGTGGCGTAGTAAAGATCTGTTAAATTAGTCCACCTCCCGCTCAGACGCTTCTTTTATTCTGCAGGTCAGCACCTCCCTCCCTGTTTACCCACATCAATTGGTCTCTCTCTGCTTTCTGTCTCTATCCCTTTTTCCTACACAAGTGTCCATCTGGACTGTGAGAAAGAGGAGGGTACAGGAATTTCATCAATAATATCACAAATTACGGAACATCCCTATTCTCCTTGGCCTTATACAAGTTTCCTCAGGTGCCACCTGCTTACATATTAAAGTCTAAAACAGTGCCACATGTTTACATATTAAAGACTAATAGTACACACTGTGGCAGTTACAGCCACAGAGTATAGTGGCACAAACCAAAAGTGACATCTGCTGGCTGAAAGGATGAACTTAACATGCACATTCAGATCATGCTTTTAAAATGTCTTTTCATCTTATAACATTGCTAGTATCACTTAGTGACTTAGTTCAATCATTATGAAACATGGAACAAATTACATTTTTACAATATTTAAGGCAGTGGAAGTCGACCAGAAATTAAGAACTAATTAAAAAATGTTGACTTGTCCTGTCAGATTATTTATTTGGTGTCCATGTTTTGTACAAGGTGAAATATCTGAGCAATTGTTATCAAAAGCTAAAGTCAGCTGTTCCATTACATTGATCCATTGATACATTCTATGTATTAGTGTGTAAATTTGTTTTGGTCAACTAGTGCTATTTTGTGATGTCACTGGAGTTTTTGTTCTTAATTTTATACAAAGCAGGGAGATAATAACAATTACTCACAAAATTGTTTTTTTGGTTTTGTAAATACTGGGGGAAAAAAGCCCACATGCTTAGATTTGGATTGAAATTGTCAGATATTTATGAGCAAAACAGACTACGGTCTTCACATTACATTTACTGAATGCAAAAGATAAGAAGCAACAAACAGTGGAGTGCACATCTTAAAACTGGGGTGGAAAACACTGTTTCCCCCTGAACTAATGTGAATGAAACATTAATAAACCTCAACAAATTAAATATTTATTTTATTGATTTCTTCATTGTAAGATACTTGGATTTTTCCCTCTTATGACACACTTTAAAGTTATGAGAAAAACATTTTAGTTTTATTTTTCATAGTGCAAGCACTAACACGGCAAAACAACACAATCATACACACATACATTGATCATTCATTTTATGTATAGAGATACATCTAATATAAAAACAAGTTGTGTATGAAAGATAAAAGGTTTGAAACAATGAGTCCTTTAGTAAATCATACTCATCATCATTTTCTCTCATTACATGATTTTATCATCATTTTGAAAGTGATGAATAAATAACTATATTAGCATAACATTTACAAATAAGTCACAGAGAGTGATGATGAATTTTGTGAAAGTCTGAAAAGGAGTTTTAGGGGTGAAATTGACTTGTATGTAATATGTACTGGTGTTTGTATACAACATGAGTGAAAAGCTTCTGCACTTTGTGTCTTTGTAATCAGTAGGCTTTGAGTCCGTCCTTCAACACACAAACATATCATGGTTTATTGAGGAGGCATGGTTTAAACAGTAATATATAATTATATATAATTATTATAAAAATATATAATATTATATATAATTACTATATTACAGTAAATCACAAACTTGCCTCCTGCAAATATAAGTTGGCATTTCTACTCAACAGGATCGTGCAAGCAAAAAATCACAATTACTATATTTGAAATCAAGACTTAAGAAATGGCTTCATAGTGGTTTTGATGCCAAAGGTGAAATAGTATTTGAAAACATGCCTGAAAGTGTGATCTCTGAGGCCACATATGAGAGGGCTCAAACACCTAGGGAAAATGATAAGACCTAAGAAGAGGGCATACTGAATATAAAAGGCCATAGCAGGATTTCTGTTCCACAGGCCACAGGAGTTTATCATATTCAACAGAGTGGAGGTGAGGCACAGGCAGAGCTGAAGGGGACGCAACAGCACTGTCTTATGGGCCTTACTGCCATTGTAGACATTAGAAGAGGATTACTTCACAGTGATCATGATAGCAATGTATGTATAGATGATTATTATGCTCACTAATACAAAATAAAAAATGATGAAGGCCTTGTTGAAAGTTGAATAAATCTGTAGCCGGAAGACATTGCTTTTGAACCCTGGCACGGTGAAGCTTGTTTTCTCGAGACTGACAAACAGGAAGAGTCTAAAGACGCCACTTCACACATAACAGCAATAGCCACCCCTTTCCTTCTTGTGGTGGCAATGTTAGCATGCCTCAGTGGAAAACAAATGGCAACATACCTCTTCAAAGACATCACAGCGAGGTTGAAGTTTGACATTTTAACAGTGATGGCCGCAAGCAATGTGACAATAATACAAACATAGCTGATCATTCTGTCACTGCAAAGATGCACAGCAACATAGTCACCATATGCTGCAGAGACTCATTGAGGAGCAAATGACCAGGACTCCAGGAGTAGAGGCTTTCTCAGCAAGGCAAACAGCATGACGGCGTTTATATACAAAAAGAGAAGACATGGCAGCATTGGCAGCAGAGCTTTGAAAATTGACTGAAACAGCATCATCTGAGCGACTTCTGTTGTAGGATTCATGGCCACAGCTTCATGCAGCATCTGTAAAGGAATGGCACACAAACACATCAGACTGATCCTTAATCAACATCATGAACATCTCTAAATCTCAAAGCCTGTTCAGGATCATTCTGTCAAACAATATCTTAAATAAGCATGTTGGCCTGAAACAAAGACTATTTTCAGGGGTTCATATACTCAAAAGGTAACATACAACAGTTAGACAGCATCAATAAATGCAACTACATAGAATATATGAAGTTAAAGGCATGAGAAACAGGTTTATTGTAGGTCTGAGACACATCACCTACATCTTACTGGTTGTTGTGACTTCATTTGACAATGAAGTTTTGGTGGATAAATCTGAGGAATGAATCAACCATCAGGTTCTTTTTATAATGAATCTGTCTTGACATCATCACCATCACAACCAATCAAAGCTCTGCATTGATTATGGTTTCTTTGACAAATTGTATGCTCACAGTGCTGTAAATATGTACTGTTTGTAATTTCACATTTTTTTAACTTAAGTGCACAGTTTGTCAAAATCAATGAATAAAGAATTTATGTGGGGGATTTCTGAATGATCATTTGTGACCATCTGCAGAGCTAAACTAGTATCAACTAAAATGGATTTAAACCATTGTATTGCATCTATATGAACTGCAGTACTTATCTACAGTGCAGCGTATTTAAACAGCCTATTCAAATGTGTGTAGGCTTACTTCATCAGTGGACATAAAAAGTGAGATGTCAGGCCACAAAAAAAAAACACAAAAATGCATAATGCATTTATATATATGAAGCAGAATTTGAGACAGAAATCTGCACCTGCTTTACTTCAATTTTTACTTCCATTTAAATTACCTTTAGACTGCATAAGGCCATGTTTAAAATTGCATTACAAGCAATAAAGTAATTCCCATGACTCTCCACCTCCAGAGAGCCTGAAGCAGGTAGTCGGAAATGGTAATTGCAAAAATAATTGTTCACCATTATTAAAAATGTTTTAATAGACTTTCAGTTGGCATGTGGGTAGTGCCAGAGACAAGCCAATGTTGTTACCTAAATCAGAATTGGTTTTCCTCTGCACAGTTT
The DNA here is from genome assembly GCA_036024295.1 of Nannoperca obscura. Taxonomy (NCBI): domain Eukaryota; kingdom Metazoa; phylum Chordata; class Actinopteri; order Centrarchiformes; family Percichthyidae; genus Nannoperca; species Nannoperca obscura. The sequence goes on along the minus strand of JAVQJL010026631.1, from coordinate 7,283 downwards.
TCTAATGTCCAGTGAGATTTTGGGAGTTACAAAGTGTGTTATAGTATTTGTGTTGTGAGTAAGAGTGTAAGGAGATAATATAAAACTAGAAGAAATACTCATATTTGATTTCACCATGCAGCATTTATGTCACTTATACTAAAACACCATCTACATTTATCTTGCAGCATGATGTCATTATGTTAAATAAATGACCACCTTTAAAATGTTCACAATGTCCTTTTAATGCACATACCAAAATAACAAGCATTGGTGACATTTATTACAGGATCCATCTTTAATCACCGTTTGAATTCAAACATTACAAACACATCAACAATGACACAATCACTCGAAATAAAACATTAAACCAGGAGAGCATTACATTTCAGAGATTTAAAAAATATATATTGTAAAGGAAAAGTACAATCAAATCCCAGTGTTTAAATAAAAATAAGGCAAAGATGAAAAGCAAAGTATCTACATAACAAAAGCAACATAATAATAATAATAATAAGTGTAATATTTTCCTTAATTTGCTGTTAAATTGTACGAGGATGTGGAGGAATCTTGAAACATTTCTTCTATGGCTGCTGGCTATATTTCAACTGAAAACTGGAAATTAGCTGTGGAAAGATTATTACACAAAATCAGACAATGTGAATGTGATATTTTATTGTAAATTCCTTTGAAAAGACCAAAAAATCCAAACTTCTTTTTGTTAAACTTTTCAGTCTACATAATGTAAAATTATTATTATTCAGCATATAATAAATAAACTACAAAACACATATGACAAATATTGTATAGCAGGAAGTTCACTTACCACAAGTATCCTTCCTTAAACTCAGTGAATTTGTGCCGGACCATAAATGTTGCTAGAGCATCTGCTACCTAGCAAGAGATGACACAGGACAAAGTTTAAAAGAACCATAGCAACAAAGTGAATCTAGATTAAACAGGCCCAACTGAACAAACACAAAACCAGATGTAAACACCCCTTACTTTTTCAGGTGCGTCCTCATGGACCGCATGACCACACTGAGGAAGGACCTGCATCTGAAACTTCCCTGTGGACAAAGATTATGGACTATGGATTGTGAGGTCCACAGTATATCACCACATCACACGTGGGTAGAAAATGGAAACTATGCATAAAAACTCAATTTGTGCTCCTCACCTTGCATCTGTCCAATAGTAAGGTCTTTGTCAAGCCTGTCCACTCCTGTACAATGGATTAAATCAGGGGTGAAATTGTACAGTCAATGGCAAAATAGCTTGGAATAAAACTTGAATCATTTGTATTCATCCAAACTAGTAGGACTGCCCTGAAATTCTACCCAAACTGCCTATCCCGATACTTTATATGCATTTCGAGTATCAAATAATAAAAATGTAAAGTCACTGTGAAAAACTGTGAAAGATCTAACCTGCGAGAAGAAGCAGTTTTGGCACATGGCACGTGAGAAAGAGGGCAGACAGGCCTCTGAACCAGCCATCCCAGTATTTTTCTGTCTTTGACAGGTCCACGCGCCAGGTGAAGATGCTTTCCTTTTTTATCTGTACGGACAAAAATCTATATATTGTTAGGTACTTTTCAACTACTTACAAACACATACATGTTACAAAAGAAAGACGGGACCTCTTGGTCATCTTCCTTCATCCTTTTCTTGTTAGATTCTTCTTCCACTTCTTCATCCTCATCCTCTTCGATTATGCCTTCACCAATGCTATTAGACACACCTGGACGGCTGGTGGGTTCCTCACATCTGTGAATGTCAAAACAGAGCAAATTAACACAGTGAAAAACACAAAACCACGCAGGACTTAATGTGCAGATGGTAAACACAGAGCGGACATACTTTTTCACCTGGCCTCCCATTGACACTCGTGCTGACTCCATGTTTCGGATCTGGCCACTTTTCACACTAAAAGCAAAAGCAACAGCAACGTACAAAAAGCACAGGGCATTAAAACTGGACAATCAAAATATGCCCCTTTCAAGTTAAAGGTTGTCAAAAATACAGCAAATGCTTTCAACAAGGCTCCTGTTCATTTTAGTAAATACATTTGGCCCAATCATACTTCCAAAATGTAGTAATATAACTAACTGCTTCATGTTTACCTCCACTCAATGGCATTCTCCAGAGATTTAAACGTCTTTGGCCGACTTCTCAGGAAATTCTGCATACTGTTCAAAGCATCCATTGCTGTACCTGAAAGCAATTAACAAAAGTATTTGTCATTAATAAACCCAGTCATTTTATACTGAGCTCATTAATTTGATTATGAATATTAGTCATATAAATTAACTGCTAATTTAACAGAGTAGTAAAAACAACATGCTTCTTAGTGAAGTAAGAGTCACAAACTGAAAATGGTATATCTTTAACTCACCTATTTGAGAAAATGCAAACATTTACCTTCTACAACGTCAATGACACAGATGCCGAGCAGGGATGGTATATGATTGGCAGTGGCTGTGTGAACTGCAATAGCCCCACCCATGCTGTGTCCAATAATCATGATTGGAGGTGGGTTCTCTCCGTAGAGCACCTCCACCACTTTGCCAATATCCCTTTTGAAAGAAAAAGCAAGGAAAACCTGTTAACCTTGTAATATTTCTATCATAGAGTTTATCGAACAATGGATTGGGAAACTAGGGACATTCAAAACTTGTTTTGAAGCATTAAACATTCCCTGCCTTTAGGTGGGAAGCTGTGGAAATCAAAGCTGAGTGTTTGCCTTTCCCATACTCTAATCTAATGCAAGGCTGAGCTTATTGAATTGAGTGTGTACGTGGCTCTCACAAAATGTCACACACGGCAACTTACTTGGCCATCGTATCTGCAGAGAGATCATCAGGATTTTTCACCTTTGTGTCGCCTGCAGGTGATGAGAGAGAAGCAAATGTCACTGTTTGTCCCACCTAAGCTCGTGAGTATGCAGAGAGTGACCTGCCAAATGGTGTGAATTGTGCCCTGCTCACACGCTGTGGGGAGAGTTGGCTTCTGATCACAGGTGGGCAGGGATGTGATCAAACTACTTTGGTATAGTGATTTTACTTCTTAATAATTTGTGGTACTGGACGTTTTTTTTCTGTCGGTACAAAATATTAAGTGGCTGCTGCTTTATTTTACCACTCTACTGTATGTCATTGCAATATTAAGCAAAACTAAAATCTTCTTAACAAACAGAATGAATGTTAAATATATATGACATTATTACAGAATGCAAACGAGAACCTTATAAGATCAACATATTATAAAAATCAACAGCTATCCTACATTTCCCCTTGTCTTCACTGCAGTATATTTAACCAGCAAATGACAGAATCATAGGACGACTATGTGTGCATATTTTTGAACCAAGCATTATTCAAAAGGGGACCGACAATACTACCTAACCAAACTGACAAATCTCCATTAAGATCTCAACTTCCTAAACTTCAAATAAAATATGTCTAGTTACTAATTCTATGTCCTATGACTAGTTATATTTACCATGAGCTCGAAGGTCCATGGCCACCACCCTACAGTTGATCCTGCTGAATATGACAGCCTGCAAAGACAAATACGAAAACCATTTAAATCAAATACTTTTCAGCAAATGTGCGGAAATAAAAGAACAGCTGTATAAATATTCCACACTATGCTGGTGTGCATTTAAACCATGGTTTATCAGAGTTATGAGGTCACAGAGTTTTTGTAATAGTTATAATGCTCACAGTGAACACTGCCCAGGAGAGTGCAGAGTGGCCTCCTCCATGCAGCAGGAGCAGCACAGGACCATGGGAACCACTGCAGTAAATTCTGAAAATGTTCAAGGTAGTCAAGGAAAAAACGTACCAGAGCTGTGCAAGAGTCACAAAGTAAGCAGATGCTGCTCAAAAGTGAATAAACTTTACTTAAATAAGTTTCAATAAATCATGCTGAATTTGTCTCCAGACAAACAGAAGCCGCAGTCAAGGATATATCTTTGCCATTTTCATTTTCCACCTCAACATCTTCCATGGTTTCAAAGTACTGACTCCAGGGGAGGGGGGAAAAATCTCTCTTTCGTCCAGGCCTGTATAAAAATAAAAAAAAAGAAAGCAAGCAGGATTATTAAAGCACATTTTGCAAGACATAAATCGTGGATTTATGGAATATGTGTCTCTATGAATATGACAAATATTCTTTGATACTGTAGCTTTTTCCTATGGTCAAATGCTGCAACACTGAAGAGAAAAAAACGGCCCATATAGATTAAAGATTATGGCAAGACTGGAATATTAAAATGTAATGCAAGCAATAATGTGTGAAATTCAAGAAATTATTATTCTCAAATAGTCATGTCTTTGCCTCAAAGCATGAAAAGCTGAGTTTTTCTAACGTACTGGCTGCTGGCTGTTTAACCGACCGGATACTGTTTCATTCATACCCTATATAAACAACACTGTCAAGTTATGTAATATACGGGTACATATCTACCAGAAACATAAAGTTGTTTATACAACCATTGTAACACTGCGATGTAATCAAGTCATAACAAGCCCCGAATTCACAACACAGGCTGTGTACATGGAAATTGAAGGGGAACCTGTTTACACTGCTTGTGTGTGTCGTGGTTGCTCCCTCTTACCCTGACATATCTAAGCTAATGTTAGTCAATGGATACAGTCAGAAAATAATTTTTTCAACCTAAACAATATATAATGCTTAGATTATATTCCAAAACTAGTAGCTAAATAAAAATAATGTCATATATAACGTTAGATTGAGTGTGCACTGTTGGTCAAAACTCTGGTAGCAACAGCTAGCTTAACTAGCTAATGCGATCACTTAAGCTGTCCTGTCCTTTGACAAGTCCAGAGGAACAGAGAGAAACTGATGTGTTGATTTATATTATGAAATGTAACGTTAGACAACCAGCAGAGTTGACAGCATGCTATTAAGACGCTAGCTAAATAACTTACCCCATTTTCATTTTGGAGCCGGACTGAAATCCACCAGCCATAGGAGGTCTGGACGCTAACAGGTTTAAATGCAACTGTTTCTCCATGTTGTCGAGAGCGGGGTCGGTCTCCGTCAGGAACTCTTCAATGTGACCTTCCCTCGCTTTCGAAGCATATGAATTTCTTCGAGACCTGCACTGACGCTAGCCAGGAATCGGGGAAATGTCAGCTAACGCTAGGTTTCTGCGTTTGACTGACAAAATAACGGCCAGCGCTCTTCTTCGGCTGCTGCTTTTTCTGCAGCTGTGATTATTTTGGGTGGGCCTCTTCTTCTTTGGTTTGGTTTTCTTGTAGGTTAGCATGGCGCTTTTAAAGCATTACTACCATCTAGTGACCTACAATACACCCTGTCACTGTTTGTTACGCTTTAAGGTGCTCAGCAGGTCAATCTGAGAGGGAGTTTTTCTTCTCAGATTTTTTAATTTTTCATTTGTGGTATTTTTAAAGAAGAAATATATATATATAAATATAAATTTCAATATAAACTTGTCCTCAAAATAAGCAAAGTTAAGAGATTACCACTTGAGATTGACACAGATTCATGTTAAGGTTCATATTAGATGCAAATGTATTTCCATGTGATCACATTTAGAATTTGCAATAGTTTTAATGAATACTGTCTATTTAAATTACATAACAACAACACTAAATAAATGTCCTTTACATTCAATTATAATATCCCAGTACGATATTGAGCAGATATCAGAGAATCAGAATCAGAATCAGCTTTATTGGCCAGGTATGTGTACATACTAGGAATTTGACTCTGGTATTTATCTCACTCTCAATGTACATACATGCAGTAGACAAACTGTTGTGAAGAGCCGGTGAGGAGGAGAAGCTGTCTGCAGGGGAGCAGGAAGTGGAAGGAGGGGCCTGGCCTGATCGGCTATAAATGGAGGATCAGATTCAGGTGTGAGCCCTTTTGCACTTCATGTATCGAAACCCTGGGCCTGCTGGTAGCAATTGTTTGACTGAGTGAGAAAGTGAGTTCCTTTGTTCTTATATATTGGGATTGTATTTAGGGATGGGCAGCTGAAGCCTCATGAAGCTTCCACAGGGTTCATCTGATTGTGCCGGAAAATGAACCAACGTTTCGGGGCTTTGAAACCATACAGAACAGTGACATCAGGTGGTGCACTGCAAGTATATCATCTGCTTCAACCAGCCCCCTTGACCTTGTTATACTTCAATATGTACACAATAAAAAGCGTAAAACAAAACAATTTGTGTTAATTTATGTGAGAAGTGCTTGTGTTACATTGTGAAAAATAAACATATCAAGAAAATCAATGCAGAGCAAACTTGTATAATGTGGGAATTGATCTCTTAACCTTTGGATCCAAAGGCCACTACGTTAATCATTGAGCTATCAGCTATGTGGCTGTTTACAACCACCCTTCGGTTTGTTGTCTGAGCTGTTTCAACATGATGAGACCGGAGGTGTCACATTATGGAGAAGGTGTCGTCATGAAATGCCACCTTTTGTGGGCAAATCCAACACCGCACCTTCAACAGAAAGAAAAAAAGAATTACTTTTTAAAATGAAACATAAACCTACTTCTAGTTAAAGACATCACCAATAGCTAACAATAATAGTACACTATTTGTTTTAAAGAATTCAGAGACACTGCGTAATAAAGACACCTCTCTGTCAGAACAACAGAGAGGTGTTTGGTACACGGGATACAGCTGTGTAATGGCCGGAAGCACTTTGTTTGTGATATGCGTTAAATAAACAACCCACTGTTCTTTTAAAGAGAACAGCGCGCCAAGTGTTCAAACAGATGAGTGACGTCTGAACCGTGGTTCGACTAAACAATGCATTCGGCGCTTTGGACGTCATCAATCACGTGATCGGCGTTATTTGACACACGCCCGGAACATTGTGCCGAACCACTGCTTCACAAAGGTAAAATAAGCGCTGAAGCGTCCGTGTCAAACGGGCCATCCCTACAAAAAGCTAGCTCAGAGATTTCAGCTGTCAGCTGTGAGGAACATAGTGAGGAAATGGAAGACCACAGGCACAGTTCTAGTTAAAGCCCGGAGTAGCAGGCCAAGAAAAATCTCAGATAGGCAGAGGCGAAGGATGGTGAGAACAGTCAAACTCAACCCACAGACCAGCTCCAAAGACCTACAACACGATCTTGCTGCAGATGGTGTCACTGTGCATCGTTCAACTATTCACCACACTTTGCACAAGGAGATGCTGTATGGGAGAGTAATGCGGCGGAAGCCTTTTCTGCGCACACGCCACAAACAGAGTCGCTTGAGGTATGCTAAAGCACATTTGGACAAGCCAGCTTCA
>JAVQJL010026622.1:0-46190 GCA_036024295.1 Nannoperca obscura | reverse complement strand
ACATATGAAAGCCTGCATAGAGTTTGCCAAAAAACACAAGAAGGACTCCCAGACTATGGGAAATAAGATTCTCTGGTCTGATGAGACCAAGATTGAACTTTTTGGCGTTATTTCTAAGCGGTATGTGTGGAGAAAACCAGGTACTGCTCATCACCTGCCCAATACAATCCCAACAGTGGAACATGGCGGTGGCAGCATCATGCTATGGGGGTGTTTTTCAGCAGCAGGGACAGGACGACTGGTTGCAATTGATGGAAAGATGAATGCGGCCAAGTACAGAGAGATCCTGGAAGAAAACCTCTTCCAGAGTGCTCAGGACCTCAGACTGGGCCGAAGGTTCACCTTCCAACAAGACAATGACCCTAAGGGACCCTAAAGGAGTGGCTTCGGAACAACTCTGTGACCATTCTTGACTGGCCCAGCCAGAGCCCTTTGCAAAAAATTCTACATTTCTTTTTTTCTGTCAAGATGGGGTGCTGATTAATGAGAAATAAAATTAACTTTTTCGATTTTAGCAAATGGCTGCAATAAAAGAGTAAAACATTTAAAGGGATCTAAATACTTTCCGTACCCACTGTATATTAGAGGTTAAAAGTTCAACAACCAAGACTTTTGGTGTTACGTTTGATCAGCACAAATCACTGAAATAGCTCAAATTAGGCCTTGGCTGATGCAGAGATGCTAATTCATGCTTTTGTTTCATCCAGACTGGTTTATGTTTTGTGGTCAAGCCAATTGCATGCTAGTACTTACCTACCTATTTATTAATGAGGTTGTGCTCCTGAAACTCTGCTACATAGTCCCTTCATACCTGATCTCCTTAAACCTTACATTCCATCCCGTGCTCTCAGAATACAGGGCTTCTGTCTGTCCTCAGTTAAAAAGAAGTCAGCTTCTTCAGGGACTTTTCCTTTAAAAAAAGATCGTGCCTTTTCCTTTAAAATAACCTATGTGTTGACATCAGACAGTCTGTCTGGAGATAATTAATGAATGTTTTTTTGGAATATTAGTTAAAATTTTGATATACAATCTTATAATTCTTTATGCATTATTTTATTATTTTGGTGGGGGTTGCAGTAAAGTCAGGAGGGTTCATGCAAAATCATTTTAATGCTGTGGAGGGCTGGGATTTTTTGGGAAAGTAATAGTGGGGAGCTGAATTAATTTTTGTACAGTCCTTTAAAAATATTGTCTGTGTATCTTGTATGTCCCTCTTTCTGTGTGTCTCTTAAATTTGACCTTTAATCACAGTGTGCACTCCGGCAGCATGCCATCAAGAGGACCATTTCATAACAAAAATAAAGTTTGGAGACAACTAACAGTTCTTTCTTTCTTGGAATTTGTGGATGTCTGGATGATGTCAGTGTTACACAGCACACTCGCTTTGCTGACAGCATGAGGCCTTGTCTGATAAGACAAGTCTGCTACTCGCCTGGGCGGCCCTGTGCAGCTCCCCTGACACCTGCTGCTGCTCTTACTCTGGGAGAGTGTCAAAAGCCTAACATAGATATTATGACCAACAGTTCCTGCTATAAATGGGTCATGTTTTGTGGCACTGACCCACCTGAGCTGTTCTTATGAGTAAATGACATTTCTTTCAAAATTAAATAAATCATAAAGTATTATTATGAAATCAAAATGACCAACTGCAGTTCATAACTCGTTCACTTTATTTCCCCTACATAACAATTGCAATTTCATGACTACCTCTCTGAATCTCAGCATTTGTTCTTATCTGTCTGACAGAAGCCTCACATTTCAGAGTTACCTTCTCAAGTTCTTGCCATCAGTGCTTCATCTTGAAAGACTACCTGTCAAAAGCCTCAATTTCATCCATGACTGACTTTGTCAGCTTGCAGTAAGAAGACAGATTAATCTACTGTTTATTTAGCTTGCCAGGACAATCTGTCTCTAGCTCAGCAGAGTGATATTGGATCCTTTCTGCCGTACATACCAGTAATGTCACACTGAAACTTACTTGTCAGGTGCCATTGTGTCCTGTTTCATTCATTCAGAGTGACTAAAGTGACTAGCTTCAACACCTTGTTTGGCAACATTACAAGCAGACAAACGGGTAAAAGGTCACAGGCACAGGATACTGACAAATGGCAGAAATACTGATGACAATATTCACAAACAGAATAGAAGAGTATTAATAAAGAAATATTTTTTTCGCTTCTCTTTCCTTAAGGTACCCAGCTTTTCACTTTCAAAATTTAATTCATTACAATTGACTTATTGCATAATCCAAAATGTTGTAGGCAAGATAATCCACATAATGCCAATGCATAATGCATAATAATAGCCAATGCTTTATACTTTTTTTGAATACCCTTAATTCCAAAATGAAGTTAAACTCACCTTTAGATCCAATTAATATATACAATTACCATATTTTTATCATCAAGATTATATCATATGTATTAGCAAAATGTTTTCTGTACCATTTAAAGGACCACTGCACCAGTTTTACACAGGAAGATCAATTTACTCTGAGAAAACAACTCTGATGATGTCATTAGGGGTGTTTCGGTTTGGGCTTAGAGACTTGGACTTGCACCATGTAGGATCTGGTATCTCGGCCTCTGCTGCATTCATTTTGACCATTACTTTTTCAATCTTTATGTCACAAGTCCCTCAGCTATGGAAGTGCAACATTAAATCAGCACTATATCTGTGCCTATAGACTCACCAGCAACATAACTGTAAACTTAAGAAGGAGAGAGAGAGATGACATGCAAAAGATGGTACGTGGCTGGACTCAAGCCAGGGATGTTGCAGTTCACGGTCAGAGCTCTAAACCCATACGCTACCAGGGCCCCAAGAATTACGTTAAACTTGTTGGGTGTAATTCAATAATATACAAGTGCAGATGCAACACCTGTAGAAATACCTCCCAGCAAGAGAGAGCTGCTAGCAGTGTCTATAAATATATGCAGATACATTTCCTCACTTGGTAGCTTGGATTTGATCCAACGTATGGGCACACATCATAACTTGGTTAACTCGGTTAGGCACAGGCTCTGTTTATGAGAACTGTGATTAAGGTTTACTCTGATGCTAACAGAGTTACAGTGGCACACAGACAGCTTGCTCTGTCACGTTTTTTGGTTATGTCTTAAAGGGTTTTTTGTACAATTTGATGTCAACAAGACATGGTGGCAAGCAGAAACCTTCCACACATGACCACGATGATTAGTTCTTTCCTCTCTTACAGGGAGTTACCCTGGTGCTCACTTTAGGAGGTGGCAAGTGACTTGCTCTTCCAAGACAACACAGAGACTCACCTCAGCTGTAGTCACGTAAACAGTTTAAACCAGAATGAGACCTCAACCAAGGCATGGACAATACCTGGCCTAATCCGTGCATGTATATGCTGCCAGCAGCATGTGCTGAGTTTTTCTCTAAAAGGAAAACTCCTGTTTTCCAGAACCTGAACTGAGCTGCCAATGTTAACAAAGAGCTATGCCATGTTACCTAACATTAGCCAAGCACCAGCCCTCCTCACTGCAGTGCACAGGGTTGTCAGAGAGCAGGAGGCTCAGGGGGCTGTCACTTTGAATGACTCCATGAATAGGCCTGGGCCTTTTATAAGCACACTGTTTGGCTGTAAGCTGTTTTGACATGGACCCTAATGCCTCTCTTGCACTTGGCCAAAGGGTTTGGGTTCAGAGCCCTGTTCATAAGGAGGAAACCTGCAGCGTTTGGCAGTTTGCAGCCTGCAGAGACAAGAGTGGTGCTTTCCTGGCTGGCTGAGGGAATGACTGTGGCATGTGGCTCACACAGGGCTGGATGGATGTCAGTCACTGCTCATCCCACATCTCCCCCTCAAACCATCTGCCTGTCTGCCTGCCATACTGTCTGTCTGGTTCCCTGGCAGACTTTAGTGAATAAGGCGAGAAACAAATGCTAGATTTAATTATCTGGTCTCTCTTTTACTGTAGGATCACTGAAATGAATGTAAATATAATGTGACTGAAACATGGGCCCACCTTATCCCCTGAACACACACACATACTGAACTCTTGTCAAAAGCAGTGTGTATGAGGCGTGTAGTAAAGTACAACTGAACAGAGGGATCCTGTTCCTGACTCATTTAATGGTGAGCTCTTCTAAAAGCAGGAGCTTTAACTTGGCCAATCAAAATATTATCTAAGTAAGTCCTGGCACCCTAATATTGTGCTTTTGAACAGACGTTACTAAAATTTCTTAACTGTATTTCTACATGCAAGCATGAAGGTGTATGTGAGTATATATATTCCATACACACTGTCTAATAGAAAACCAAAACGATTTTTAAAAAATTGGCAATGAGAAAGCCATGAGATGATTCCCACTGGGTCCTTGGTGACTGAAAAGGTACAGTAGTGCAATGCACTCATGGTAATATTGCACTATAATAAAGTTTGGATAAACACATTCCCCAATTATCATGTACTGATATAGATATTAGTCTGACATGAATTTATATGATTTCAATCAGAATACTCAAAATCAACAGAACAATTATATCAAAGTTAGATAAGTTACATGATATACGGTTTGGGGATTTTTTTTTCATATTTCCGTGTCAATGGTAATCAATGCATTTATTTTCAAACTTATTTTATACTTCATATTCCATTTGTAAAATACTTTTTATAAATATTCTGCACTAATTTGTGATTTAAATTTGGCACACGTTAAAGTCATACTCCTGGTTGATTTGGCAGCACTTGTAGGGGGTGGTTGTAACTGCAGGTGCATTATAATAATTCAGGTGCCAGAGTTTTGTTTCCAATTTCCACTCGTGCAAATACATGATTAATACAGAAGACTAAAAAACACAGTCAATAATGTTATACAGTACTGTACTTCCACCTTATGTCCAGTATGCGCATGGATACCTGTTGTTTTTCTTACCATTTGGGGCAGCGGAAAAAATGGAAAACATAACACTGACATATAAAGTTGATATGGTGAACATGTTAACAAACAGTTGCCTATTTACACATCCAGCAGATGCAGAGCAACATTAGAATTCATTTGGAGACGTGTTTCAGGCCACCTGGTGACCAATATTCATTTCTTTTTAGCTCTGTTGTCTGCAAACATGAGGGAAATGTCTGTCTCTTTAGCTGCTAGGTGCCCCACTATGTTCACCAGCTAGTTGCAAACTTTGTTTGTCTGTTATTTGGTGCTAGGAAGGTAACTAAAACAGTAAATTTGCAGGCCTTAAATCCAAAACCGCTAGCTACAAGATGCTAACATGCTCCACAGAGCTGGAGGGAACTGCAGAGTTGTGTGATCATTTTCTATGGGTTTATCACTTTAAGAAACCCCTTTCAAGTTATTATTTCACATCCATTGTATCCATTGTCAATATAAAATCTTAATAATACCTGCTTTAATATGATAAAAAGATTATGCTGCAGTCAACTTACTAGTAGTAGTACTTACAGTATGTATACTCTTCTATACTAATTTCTATTGTTCATTTAAAATGTTATTTTATCAATCAAGACACAAAAGCCCATTATAAGAATTTGAACTCTCTGGGGAAATGGCTATGGAGCTGTGTTGAGAATGGATGTGTAGTGAGTCAAACTGTAAGAGGAATATACAAATAATCTTTATCTTAAATAAATAAGGGCATACGGCTAAATCCTTAGCAGTGATAGAGTGGACTAAGCTCACTGTAAAAGGAGCTACAGGAAGCTACGGTAACATAAACACTGTCGAGCAATGCCTGCAGATAAAGCTGGTTTGATCTGATGTGTGCACTGCAGACCAAAGGCCCTCTGATGCTGTCTCTGTGTTCCCTTACAGATAAAAGCCAGACCATAATAAGGCCATTGCAGTCAGCTACCACAATGAGTTATTCTCTCTGTCAAGCATGTTTCTGTTGAGTTGCTTGTTTGTTTATTGGTGGCTTGTCCCTTTGGAATTTGAGATCTGATCCTACGCTTACAGTAAACCCTGAGACAAAGCAGGAAAAGTGTTCAGCTTTCTTCTGTTTGATTCTTTTGTCTGGATATCACAGGTAGAGATCAAGAGAGGAAATATGCCCTCATTATAGACAGACATGACAGGTAAGATGTTATGAAAAATAATGTTTATTTTCATCCTTTTATGCATTTTCATTCTTAACTTCCCAATAAGAGACAGAAACCATAAAGTCTTTGAATAAGTGTGGCAGATGCCTATTATTTATGTGATTTTGACTAACTGCACTGACACCGATTTCAAATTCCAAGGACAACTTTCTTTTTCTAAAGCACATGCCCAGATTGTCTGTGCAGGAGCAGACAGAGGGTTTGAAACAGTATGATTTGAATATTTTAGATCTAAACTGGGCTTGCTGAGCGATGCTGACTCACTGCTTTTAAACACAAACACACAAATGAGCAGCCAAACATTTCTCTGCCTCTCCAAGAAAGCAGAAAATAACCACTCTTGTTTCAGGAGATCAGAAGGCTCAGCTATGCATTACTGCCATCTAATGGTCGCGGAGCTATAAAACACTGACTTCCACAGTGTATAGGTTACAGTGTCAGCTGTTACATAAGCTGTAGCCCTGTAAAATAATTAAATGAATTCATTCTTGACATGCAGAAAAGACACGTCTGTATTTGTTTTAATTACTATAAATGTGTTGCTGTTTAAAGAAATAATGTGCAACATCTCAAACACACTGCTCCACACAGAGGTGGTCTCTCACTGAGGACAGCTTCTTCCGTGTGTATATGTGTGTTCCTAATCCTTTTCTGCTATGACACCTGCCCAATCATTGTATAGTAACAATCAGCTGATTCAACTTTATCTGATCATGCCACCCCACCTCTTTTGTATCTGTGGCTTAAAGCTCTTAAGTGCCTTTGTGGCTTAATTACATGTATCGAACACCAAATAATGGCTGCAGCTGGCTCGTGGCTGTGTGTACAGTGCAATAACTCTAAACATTGCGTTATCACAAAAGCAAAAGCACAATGGGGATGGCAAAGAGTATCGGTTTCACAAGCACTGGTTAAATAGTGCTGCAAATGTAAGAAAATACTGACTGAGTGGCGACGGGGAGAAAAACACACACTTAAAAGCAGCACGTTGATACACTGTATCCGCTGTCAGAACAATTCACCTGCTGCCATCTCTCAGCACCACCATTCAGAGCCTCGCCATCTCCTTTCTGCCAGTGCAAATTGACATGTCATCACTTGACTATATTGATCAAACCTCAGGTGCAAAGTGGAGGCCCTCGCTGGACACCTTACTTACCTTTTTTTTTTTTCAAGCATTTTAAAGCCTCCCCATTTCTTCAATGATGTGAGGCTCTCGGCCTCTTTGGAGTTCAGTGTGGGTAAACACGAGGCTGAAAGCCGCCGCGGGCTCCTTTAGAAAACACCACAAAACTTGCTTTAACTGTAGCTAGTTGGCTTTCAATGCCATACAAACACAGAGCTAATGTGATCCCGGCTAACCCCGGTGCCCACAGTGGTCACACTAGTGCGGTCTGCTGACAGCTCCTGTTAAGACTCTATTGTGTGGACATGGCCGTGGTAGACAAGAGAGGAGGTAGTTAAAAGCACAAAGGGGACATGGGTACACACTCCTTTCTTTCTCTCTCTCATCACAGCTGCCTTTTCTTCTGGTTGCTGCCCTGTCGATCATTCTCCATGAATGGGGATCCCGAGGCCGCTCCTCAGCTCCTGAGGACGAAGGGTGGTGGGGAGGCTTGGGGGTTGGACTCACCAAACCCCTGGACCGCCAAAGACAGGTGCAGGCCAAGATATGAGAGGCTCATAATGGCGCTGACAGATAAGTTGCTCTCAGAGACTCTGGATGGAGCTCGTTTGCTCCAGTCCCCCTCTTCCTCTGGTCATTTGTCTCAGGCTAACTGCTGGACCAAAGGTGTTGTTGTGCCTTGTCACATTGCACATGTTCAAAGCAAAGGAAAGAATAATAACGCTGTAGTAAGGATGTATCTGTTTCTGTCGTAGTGCAATTCATCTAAAACTAACGAGTCCCACAGGTACAAAAGCTTTCTTCTTTCATAGGTCACTGTCATCCATTGTGTGAAACCAAAGGCTTGTCCTAGTAAATTCAAATGCATTTTACTTATGTCAGAGATCTTATAACTAAATGTTATGCCCCTAGCTATTAAATCGTCAATTTATATAAAACCATAAAAAGAAAAACATTTGCACTTATCCTGAAACTTTATGAATTCTCACTCCACAGACACATGATCGGTGCACTTGTTGCAAGCTTACAGCAGGCGTCGGTACAGTTGGTACACTGGCTGTTTGGGGTGAATTAAAAACACACTGCACAAACGGTCCAGTGGGGGTGACATCTGCATGAATAATGCAAGGCAAAAATTTGCATCACTTTCTGTCTTAACTCACCCACAGAATGTTATGGTTTACTCTATATAAGACTCTCATATGCAACATTTATCATTATCTCAATGTAA
Source organism: Nannoperca obscura (assembly GCA_036024295.1). Classification (NCBI taxonomy): domain Eukaryota; kingdom Metazoa; phylum Chordata; class Actinopteri; order Centrarchiformes; family Percichthyidae; genus Nannoperca; species Nannoperca obscura. The sequence continues at coordinate 37,738 of JAVQJL010026622.1, read as the reverse complement.
GTCAAGTTTGTCAGGTTGCAGTCAGGTCAACTTAAACTGTTCAGTTATCACCAAGTTGTAATCATGAGTTCAGTCTTGTATCTTAAAATAACGAGTGGACTACATGTCACGTAAATCTTCAAACAAACGTTGTTTAGAAACATTTCTAACTATTAAAATATACTTCCCAGAATGCATTGTATTTGGCTTAAAATTCTCCAGAAAACATTCTTTTTAATAATTTATGGCTGTTTTTGAAACCACCTACTACATACTACCGACGGATTGGATATTGCTTTCATTGTAGTATGCAGTATGAAACTGTGAAATGGATTTATTTTGCAGTATGCTAGGCCAGACTTAGGCAGTTTGCAGTTTTGGAAAGCAGATGTAAACAATAGTATGGTTGATGGCAAAACCACCGCCAGCACTTTGCATTGTGGGATGCAGTGGAGGTAGACTGGTCCAATGCTTGCTGGAGATTTTTTTCCTAATCCATATCACATCTGGGTATTTTTTACATTTTGCTTTGGGCGTAGTCAAACAGTAACCAGGGACCAAATTTGACAGTTATACTAGTAACATATTAAATGAATGGAAATCAGTGTAAAATCTTTACACAATTTACGTGTTATGTATGTAAATGTGGACTCAAATGAAACTTTTAACTTATGACAGTGTAAAGAGAAATTGCAATTCTAAGTTAATCAAACTCAAAGGCAGAACTTCAAATTTTATTGAAGTTTGTTGCCATAAAATGTTGAGTTTTCTGCTGATGGATGCAACCTTTGTACTTTGTACCAAATTCTGGTAAGCAAAATGTTTCACGTCCTGTTTTGGGAGACATAATCAGGCTTTCCATATAAAAAAATGCTAAAGGTCACTGAGGTCATCGAGACAAAGGCCTTTATGAGGGGAGTGGAAGCCCTGTGTGCCAGGGATGACAGATGCCGAGACGTGATTGGCCTGTTCCTGCACGGATGGGATTCGCTGTCAACAGGTCCCAATTAGTCCAATCAGAGTGGAAGGAAACGGCACAGAAAGGATACTTTGTTAGTGCCACTGTTTGTGAAGCTGGAGGCAAAAACAAAACACAATCGCTGGTTCTTTCTTCCCATCCCACTGGGCCGTACCAGGTTCTATGGGAGCAAATTAACGTGGGATTTAGGCTTGTCGTGGCGTCGCTTTGTTGACACATGCTGCAGCACGGGGCTACATTGTTACATCTTTTAATGTTGCTGTTGATGTAAATATTGCCTTCTGCGTTGCTTTTGTGTTTCTGAATGGTATTCAATGACCTGAGCTACATCCTGACACAAATGTGTCATCGAGAGCCTTTCAGATTGCGCACGAACCCAGCCGCAATCTAACCAGCAGGCTGCAGGTCCTGGAGTCAGGGCAGCCATGAAGAAGTACGCACCACAGAAAACGGATGCTGAGTCATAACTGGAAAATAGAACTGCCGACTGAAATTGTGAGAAAGGTTTTGAAGCAAACAGACAATTAGACATACTGCATAGAAAAAAACATTCATATACAAAAGTGTTGATCATTTTCTTAGTTGGATTAAAACAAAACAAGTGGAAATGTTCTGAATAGAATAGAATACTTAATCAACAAGGTGAATGCTATGCACACAATACAACATATATTCACATAATTAGAAAAACATGAAATCTAAAATCACATTAGGATTCATTTAAGCAAATACCCATCCTGGGACCTTGACCTAACGGACTAATCAGGCATGGTTTAGTGAGTGATGGGACATTGACCCTTGACCTGAGGAAGTCATTTAGAGGAAGAGGCACTGAAGGTCTGATTCATAGTCAGAATATCAGTGGAGTCTTGATACCAGGGACAGCAGAGGTGAGGAAGGACAGGTAATTGGTGAGGTGGAGCGAGGATGTCTTCTGGACCTGCCACTCCCTCGTATCTTATAGACAGGCTGTTTTAGGATCAATGTATAATAGTGCAATTTAAGAGTTACATACCAAAAGACTAAATACCCATTTAGACTATATACCTATTAAGGTGAAACTACATGTTACTTTAAAACAGCTGTTTTTCAATATGCCCATTAATGGCTTTTATCACTCTTGGCCCATTTTGAATTTTATTCAGTGATTAATTTTATTAAGTCTCACATGCAGCTTTGGATACATTTTTCTAAGCTTTTAAAAAAAAAAAAAAATTCTAAAATTGAACAAGCTACAATGACATGTCGTAAATAATTGGACAATTTGGCCAATGTCCCATCTAAGAAAAATCCAATCCAATGTGTATTTTCATATTTATTGAAGTGATCTTACTGGCAACTCACACAAAAAGAAATGTGTTCGTTTCTGAAGACCTGTCCATCAGGTTTTGGTTTGTATTTCTTGGTGAGGAGACACAGGGGTTGGTGTGGATAGGGTTTAGAGGTCCTGTAATATTTTGTACAGGCTATTATTTTGGGGCTGTCTAGGCCCTTTAAAAACATTTCCACTAATATTATTACAGACATCCTATTGGAGCGTATTGTTGCCAATGGCCAGAGGTGCAGACGGATGCCAGCCTCCCATGGCCTGATCCTGGATTCCTTAGATATTTTTTTCCACTGTGCAAGTGTACCATGACACATACTGACTACCACAGTGTGGTATTTTATTTCCATAGTGTTGTGCAATTTGGTTTGGTTAAAGTAAAAATCTCAATAATGCATTGCTTGTACAACACAGCAGTGATCCAACCTAGTGGCTGATCACAAATGCTTTTCTCTCTAATGACCACAAGCATTTGTTTGGTTATTCCTGAGAAATATCCTGTTTAACACCACTCTAAAGGGACATATTCTCAGGATTCTGTCCACACTGCTGTACATTATGACAAAAGCTTACTAGTAAATATATGACCTTCAGGCTTACTTCATTACATTCCTGGTAAAGTCCCCTTCTTGGCTTGGCTTATTGTTACTTCACTTCACTGTGCAGAATAATGTGTGTGTTTGACACTAGAAGTCTGTTTTCACATTCATCTGTTGATGGAAAAAAATTAATTTCTCCGTGCTCACGTTAAATCTCAGTTTAAGATCTGTACGTATAAGTGTATCATACCTAACTAGTTTTGTAGTAAAACAATAAATATTTAAATTAAGGTCAAATAATCATGTTCCAGTACATACATGTGATGAAGAAACTTTAAATTTCCACTGTGAAAGGACTTTTCATTAAAGTAGTGTCCAGCAGTTAAACGTTTAAAATAAAAAATATTTGCATATTCATAGATTTTGGAAAACCACATCAGACACAAATTATTATTCAAAACAGAGTATTGTATGTGTCTTAAAACACGTCTGGAGGGGATATTAGTTGACAAATAATATAGAGCATTTGCCATAATAGGCCCAGTGTCAGTACAGCATTATACTGATCACTGGAATACAAGTACAGTATTTTTGTGCATAAAAGACTTCCTGAATCTCACTTTTGTCAAATACTCAGATGTTAAACCCTCTGCACCGCCGGAGTGTCAGATACATTTCCCCACTGCATAAAAAGGATTTTTGAAAGAAACCTTTTGTAAGTTATCTAATAGAACACGGCCTCCTGTGACTTGTAACTTTATACTCCAGGGCTTTCCCAGTGATCCGACAAACATCTGATTGCTTCATTCAGACATCATGTAGTTTACCTTCGCAAACACAACAAAAGGGAAAAAATGAAAAACTGAAGTGCAAAAATAACTTTTCTCTTTTGATGGACCACTTTGCAAAACAGTCTACTCTCCAGAGTGTGTGACAGCTTGAAAGAAAAAGTAGACATTGTTATGAAGTGCCAGTCACTGGTTTCAGTCATCGTCCTATCTCACTGTAAGGGGATACACTGAGCTTGGAGGTTATTTTAGGGTTCGCAGTCACATCAATGGACCTCACGGAGCTCTGGTTTTTCGTAGGTATGTCTGAAGGATGACACTGAAGAATCTCTTTAAGATCAAAGCCTGGAGATCAAACACACTGCATCCCAAGGAGAAGAAACACAGTCATATGGACCTCAATCACTGTCTCTCCAGAAAACTAGCAGGCCCAGAGAGGCAGCTGAGTGCTCTATGTAACCAGCCCCACAGGTACTGCTGACTACCCTGCAAGGACTGTGGTACTGAACCACAAGGTGGCCCCATGAGACCCATGAGGTGTGCTTTCTGTTCCCATGGCTATTAATCAGTAGCCCTGTGGGGGTCAATCACACACCACTGAGGCCCCTGTCATAACCAAATCTTAAGTCTACAATAAGACCAGGCTAGGACTAGCACCAGAGCTGTGGTGTCCACAGATACTGTGAGAGGATACAAAGGACTGTGGGATAGAATCATTAATTATCAGTGGCCTTCATCTGGGGGCACCAAGGGTCAGCTCCATAAAGATTTTTTCTCCCCTTTTCCAAAACATTAAGCCCAAGGCATCTTTTGTTATGAGCCGAACACACACAACCCTGAACTCTTACACAACCAGACAGAAATGTTTAAGGGCCCTCTGAGATTTCCCCTTAAGGCAGTGTTCTGAGAAAGGAGAGGACTATATGTAATTGTATATGGAGTGTAAGAGTGACTAGTCTATCATTCGGGTTGGTTAAAACAAAAGAAGTTACAACAAGAAACTTGTGCCCAGTACTCAAGGATGCTTTAGATGCTTAGGATTCTGAATATTTTGGTGGTTTAAAGGGACATATCATATACTCATTAGAAAACACACAACACTGGCTGCTTGTTTCAAGCTCTTTAAACAACCTACGAGTATGTTTTCCTGACAAGTGTCATCATTGCCATGCAAGTAAATGACTATCCTCTCTCACAAGTAAGGAGCCGAAGTACCATGACGTTGTTATCGTGACATAAATCATCACAGAGCCTGGCTTTGCTGCATATGACTTTGACAGGAGAGACAACGCTTCACATCCTGTCTTCTATCAACAGTCAGCGTTTGTTTTATTTTAACATGACCATGATTATTAGTGAACTTTAGAAGTGCTGGTAGGTGGATTATGTCCCCTTTCCAGGGCCAGGAAACATAAACATTTGAGGGTGGTATCAATCTTCTTATCTAACTCTGGGGGAAAAAATAAGCAAATTAGCTTATTTGGCAAAATGTTGAACTAGTTCTTTTCAGTTCAGAAAATACATACATAAAATATTTTTGTTATAGGCATCATTGTCATTTAGGTTTGAGGTCTAAAACCCCGCTTATAGATGCACTGAGTTTTAAATGTCCTTATAAAGATATAATATATATATATAATATATAAATAAATATACAAAAATAAAACATTATGCTATGAAATCTGCAGTTTAACACCACAATTTACTCCTGTTATTTTCTGTCTTTCTACAAATCGTTAATGGAATACCTCTTTAAAAAGTAAACAAGCTTTGACTGTTAATTATTTTGGGAAAGCAGCCTGCGACCAACATTCTCCTTCACTTTCATGCAGTTTTAGATATTCTTAGGCATACAAGCACAGTGAAGTGAGATGCTCCAGTGGAGTAGGAAGGGTTTAAGGCTTTACTCAAGAGTATCTAACAACCAACCCCCAAGCGGACCTGGTGATAATTTGACTTTGCCACCATCGAGTCACAGTCTCACTGTGACTCCACCACTCAAGGCATTTTTACAGATAGAGGAAGTGAAGATATCTCTGTCCTGAAGCTACATTCCTCCTGTTAGTCTGACTGACTGATGTGTTGCAAAGAGACCTTTGATTCTTAAGATGATGCACCAACTAGCTTCCTCTGTTTGAACAGTCAGGAGAGGACCGAACACAACCACCTGCCAGTCAAACACAATTTAGTGGAAGAGCCTATTTGGCCTGAAGCAGGGGGCGCTCCAAGCGCTCAGCATACCTGTCCAGCACTGATTGAAATAAAGTGAATGTCTGAGGGCTGAATGGCCCTGACAGAGCTATGAAACAGCAGGGAGGTATAGTCACATACACACAGCCCATGTTTTTGCAAGTGTGTCTGAGAGAGTTTGATGTGGGCTGTTAAGCGTCTACTGCAGTGAACGACACACCTTCCCAGTCTTAATAAGTCCCAGTGTGCAGATAAACCAGCAATTCCTGTTATTCTTTCAGCAGCGTTCAGTCCACACTGACAGGGCTTCCCTTCACTAGCCTGCCGGCCACAGTACGCCGACACTCCCTAATAATACCAGCAGAGACACACACACACACACACACACACACACACACACACACACACACACACACACACACATATACTCTCACACGTATGTACACATGTATAGAGGATGATTAGTTATGTGATGGCAGTCTTTGATGGAGAATATTCTTAGAGCATTTGGGATTTTTGGTGTGCTTTAAAATGTATAATTTTAATAGTTTTAATTCAATTAAATACATTTTAATAATAAAAGCATAGGTGTTTTTTTCATACTGACCCAGGGTGGAAAAGACATCAATTACAATATAAAACTTTAAAAGGATTCTCAAACTCATGAAAATAAATAAAAAAGACTTAGATGTACATGTTTCGGGCCCCATAAAGAATCAGTGCAGACATGGTAAGCTACACAGTAAGTATGTAACTTTACATATGCATGATTAAATGAGTAATATAAATTAGTATTGGCAGTATACACAACAATGTGTATTTATATACGTGTATACAATGTGTATAAGAGAAAAATGTAACCTCTCTGTACACAGATAATCTTTCAAAGCTCTCAAACAGCCAACTTGTTATGTCTCTTTTATATTTCTAGTTATATTAATAAGGTCCCATGGGTGCACTAGTATGTAATTTATGGTCAAACAAAAAACGTTGAGACAAGGACTTATGGCCTGTGAATTGTATGTGTTAGCTGCCCAATAAAATGCATTACCCTGTCAGATTCAGCAGCGTGCGGGCTAAATTGTGAGGAAGGCAGAGTGTATGTGTTGTACTTGTAAATCAGCTACCTCCATATGCGCAGCCTTTTAGCTTACCTCTTGCCACATCTCTGGCCTGCCGCTGGACCGAGAGAAACCTGCAATATGGTAAGCTGTCTTCAGTAAGAGAGAAATAAGTGTGGAAAAAATTGCCAAAAAATCTCAGAAAATGCAGAACAAACCGATAATAACGGTTAGTTAGATACAGATACTTCCAGTGTGATCCAAACAGGGAGATTTAGTTTATAAGAAATGTATTAATAAGTAAAAAAAATAGACTCAAACAGCTTCAGATCATAAATCATAAATGCTCTAATGGAAATGGTATTCTCATCTAAATTAACCACCAAAGTCCAATTTGTTTTTATTATTTTTTTTAAATTTAAAATCTGTAATCACTGCTAACTCTAAAGGTAATTCAACGCCTCCCATGAAATATGGGCGATGGCTTACCACCATGTGAGACGACAGCGTGTTTTAGCTTGTTTCCCAGGCTGTTTTTAGATTTGTTATGGTTGTGGGCATCAGTCATAATGCCAAGGTCATGGCTTTTCCACTATTAGACCTCATTATAGCTCATTAGGCCTCAGCTGCTTGTCTCTTCACCCCTCATAACATGCTCTCACACACATTTATACACATAACCCCTGCTCTGAATGGACAGATGGACAGTCGCACATGCACCGACAAACACACAAATATAATACACAAACATAAATACAGCAGCCCCCCCCCCCATACGTCAAACACACCCCTACCATGCCAAATGGCAAATAGCGGTGGTTGAGTGTTCTTAGAAACTGGTGTTTGGTAAACGGAGAAGGCTGGGAGTCAGAGAGAGAAGTGTGCGAGTGCAGCAGGTGGTTCGGTTTCAGGTCCCACTGGGTGCATTCCCTCACTCTAAACCACAGGCCAAGGTAGCACGGCTGTCTGGAAAACAAGTTCATCAACAGTTCCTGACACACAGCTCCTGGGCTGGGAGCTGGGGGAGAGTGCGGTGAGCGATGGTGGCTGTCGCAGGCCAGAGACCAGTCACGGTCCAGTCAGGCATTTTCTGTCCTGCTTCTCAGAGTAGCGCAGTCCTCCAACAGAACTGACCTTCTCTGCATGGGGCTCTGTCTACTGCCATTAAAAACACTAAATGAACGTCACCTGCTTTCAACAGACATTTAGTAAAGAGCAAACGAAAGAGGGATGGAGGTTTCTGGGAAGCTCATACAGCCTTAGTTGTAGCTAACTAAAGGCAGCAGCTGATTAAAATATTAGAATTACATGTAGCAAAAGTAAGACTTGGACAAATGAGCTGGGCTGAACTGATTGATTACATTATATGTTTTATTTTTGTACTTTTGACCATGATTTCTATCAGTAAAAATAACAGTGGTGACATCTCTAAAGACTAGTCTAACGGTGGGCAAAAAACGCAGGCAATTAGACGATGATTTACACAAACCCTCAGGTTAGCCAAACTGACCTGAGGGACAGAGTAAACTCAAGCAGATTATAAAATCACTACCTAAACTGTGTGTTGAAACATCCCACAGTTTACAGAACAATGATAATGATTATTAGCTGCATTTCAGGAGCACTCATTTTTTGTTTTACCTTCATATAACCTATATATAGTATAGTCTTAACTTCTGACATACAGTACTTGTGTTTCTTGTCCCAACAAACATCATTGTACTGATATTGCATGTCTCCAGATCTCAGCATTTACTTTGGTGATTACAATGTTATCAGAAGTGATAGGAACTAAGAAAAAAGTATAACAATTTAACATTTAGGCTCATCAAACGTGAGGCATTGAAGGATCATACTGGATAAAGCTGTGTGATAAGATTTAATACCTTCAAATCAGTGAAAACAAATTCCCCAAAACCAATATTAGCCCTATATTTAAAGTTAGCCTATATAACGTTTCCTGAACAGCAACCATTTGGCCACACGTGACAATTACAGCACCATGACAATACCAAAAATCTCCCTATTGGTTGCTAACATTAGCTAACATCACCATGAGACTGCAGTCACACCGTACCAGACCAAGTAAGGCTGTGGTAAAAAAAAAAAAAAACAAGCAATGGTGTATTTTATTGCTTATGAATTCAACTTTACCTTTATATAGGGAAGAATGTGTTATTTCTTCTTTTTAAAAGTTACATACTTTCCTAGTAATGTACAGTAGGTTGGCAAAAGACAATAATCTCCTATGGAAGCTAAAGGTCAATCCCACCCCTCTTTGCCATTAAGGTAGGAGCAGGGGGTGCAGGTTCTTTGGCAGTGGGGGGTTGGTTGGTTTGACAGGTTCATGGGTCAGCGGTGTGGACGTCCTCCCTTGCTGGCAGCCATGTGCTGAGGTGTATCGGCCAGGAACGGGATACTGAGAGGATGGGGAGGACACAGCAGGAGAGGAACTCTTAATGGAGGAAAGGCTGTTACAGTCAGTTAAACTGCAAGATGATAACAGTGGGAGATAAAGCAACAGTAGCAACAGTAGCTGTCTTCAGGAAAAAGGAAGCCAAGAATGATTCTTCGTGGCATTTAGGAAACATTTAACTACTGAGGCAGAGACGTTCAAATAGAATACAATAATTTCAGCTGTAAATGAAGAAGTCATCGAATTCTTTATAAGAGTACATCTGGCCTGGTTGTCATATTTTTCCATATTAAAATGATGTGTTAGTTAATTACATACAATCTTTATTAGTAGCGTATGACTCTCTTTGACTCTGGGTGTACATACTTTAAATACACCCTTTTAGCCATGTTAACACCTCATACATTATACCTGCTGAACATCTGTATGTTAAGGATTCGTCAGTGTGTTGGGTCGAGTAAAGGGAATTATGACTATTGAGTGAAAGTAATGAGGAAAAAAGAATCCCACAGTAAACGTATGGGATATGAATTGCCTTCATTGTGAGCATATTGACAGGCTGCCTTCACCATCTGCTTCTCTAACACCTGTGGCGGTTTTACAGATGCCAGTTACATCATCATACACAGCTACATGCAGCTTCAAAGCTTACATCTAATCCAGATGAGTGACACCTTAAGGTAGGGAATATGCAGACAGTTTGCCTTGCTTCAGGAAGACACAGCATGACTCATTATCAGTGTGATGTTGAAAAAAAATCATACTCATTCAACTAATTTCATGCTAATTCACCTCAAATTATTCTACAAACAAATAAGCAATTTGTCAGTGTATGGTTGAAGTGATTTTCCTGAACATGCTGTTGACAGATACTATTGTTTCCCATTTCCCAAAGGAATGTGTTTTATGTTGCAGAACATGTGCTGAGAAACCAAACCTGTAGGTTCAGATTCAACTACAGTAATCTTATCTTCTCTTCTTTTGTGATCTGCACTGGGTGGAAAGTGGCAAGAGGTTTGTTGTGTAAGGAATCTTGTGGATATTACTTTCTCTGTGTGTGAGCTTACATAGTTGTATAGATTGATATCACCCACATACAACTCCAGTGTTCATCTCCCCACTCGTCACTGTGCAGTATCAGATATGGGCCTGGGCTATTTATGAGGTTACAATGGGGCTGTCAGGGTGGCTGAGATTAATGAAGCCTCTTTCTGTGGCTGGGAGGCTCTGATGGCTAGCCTCTACGGCTGCACATGTTCCCTCAGGCTGATGCTGTTGACCCCCAGGCTACACAAGACTGTCCTACACACTGCCTGGACATAACTTAGCCTTAAGCCTGAAGAGTTTACTTCCTGTATGACTTTAGCGCGAGTTGTCAGTTTGATGCAATTAGATAATACAATGTATTTAGATAAAAATAAGAGTAAGGATTAAAAACATTACCATATTCCACTTTTTGTGAAATCCCTTTTGTGGACATTTTTGGCACACAGTTGTAATTACTCTGTGATTCAGTGTTGCATTGTAATCAGTAGTTTTTTCTGTTGATAAAGTCTGAGTCTATGCAACTATTGTTAATGCTCTTTTCTCTGTGGTGACAATTACTGCTCCTGCTAACTATCTAGTTCTTTACTCCAAAAAGCATTTAATGTTTTGAGAAATTTAGTAACAAGATTGAGGAAGAACCGAAAGGGGAAATGCTGCTCCTGCAAGTAGATGCTAAGATAGCACAGATAAAAAAGGTATATGGTATAATGACATATATAATTCCTATCAGTGCAAATTATCTACAGTACTGACATCATATCAGGTGGATTCTTCAAAGGTGAGTCAGTGCTGCTGGGATGTAATGATTTTACCTCTCTTCTTCACGCATTTAGAATCATCACTACAGTGATTTACTGTCCTGAGTGTGTCCAACATCAGGAAGTGACCAGTTACATGATAGCAGTACTGTACCCTACCATAAATCATGGGTGCTTGTGCCCAGGGGATGGCCACACAATGCCAGACATGCTGTGAACTCTCCCCCTCTCTGTGAACTTGCCCCCAGGTGGCCATATCAGATGTTACTGATCCCATGGGACACACAATGGTCCATATTAGCCATCACTGTCAGCATGTCCGTTCATCAGATGAAGGATGGCAAGTTTAGAAAAAGAAAGGATCACCTGCAAGTTCGCACAATAGCTAGGCCTTGTACTTCACACTCTGGGGAGGGAACTCTAATACACACACTAATAATCACACTGGTATTGATGTAATCCTGTGATGGCTGACATTCACATGCTCACTAGGCCAGCTGACATTAGCTTGCCAGAGGCGACCACCTTGCATCCACAGTTAATTGCTTTTTGAAAGTTAATCAGATGGTGTAGATCATTGTGTATATCCCTGATCACAAAAATATGCAATTAACTTAAAGCTGCTATACTCAATATTTTTTATTAATAATGAATCAAATCACTATACGTATTTGAAATGTGTCACAAACCCACAGGGGATTATCACTGACTCTGCCTTCTCCCTCAGCTCTACAGTGCTGAGGGACAGTTCACAGCTACTGTTTATAGTTATTGGTTTTATGCCCCTCAACTGTAGATAAACTAGCTGGTGAAGAAACTGGAACATTTAGCACCACAAGAGTCGGATATGTCTCTCTCAGGAGTTGGTGGAGACTAAGGTACCAAGGTAAAAGGTTAAAAACGTACATTCGTCAGGTGGCCAGAAACAAGACAATGCTAATGTTGCTTTGTGTCTTCTGGACAAGCAACTGTTTGCTAACAATTCACAATCTTAATTTAATAGGTGACACAATTGTCAGTGTTATGTTAATAGATTGTAGTTTACACTATGGCTGCCCATTCGGTACCTGCTGTTGAAATCGAGCTATATGTCTGTCATATTTTGCTGCTTTCTGTTCTTCTTAAAGAGGCATATTTCAGAGCAGAGAGTACAAGTCTATATGTCTTTTTCAAAGGCTCAAGAAAAAAAGTTAAATTTTCAAGTCTTTCTAACTCAAGGCAATAGTGAACGGTTTAATAGAAAGAGAGGACTTTGACAAATGCTTCTCTATGCTAACTAGTGCTTGCTATTGCTAATATTTGACTGGGGGGTATTTGTTGGGACAAGGCTCTGAACAGGTTGTTGAGTGTATAGCGTCAGCAAGTGGCATGTTTGGTGACAAGAAAAGATAGTACGCCAACATCTCCCCGTCATGCCAGGTGTCAGTGATATTTCTTATCTTGTGAAAGTCTGTGTTGAAAGAGTTGTGTTCACCTGCGGCCTCGTAGCACAATTAAACACTTTGAAACTTTATTTTTCATCACTTGTACTGATGCTCTCATTAAAGTGAAACATTGTACCCCTCTGTTTTGTTACAACTAAAGATAGCTGCTGAGGATTTTCCAGATCTATAACAGAAGTGATATGCCTTCTCATTGGGTATGTGTGTGCACTCATTCAACCCACGTGTTAAGTGGAAGTGTTTGTGTGTGGATGTGTGTGTGTGTGTGTGTGTAAGTGTGCAGCAGCTTAGCGGGTGTGAGATGGCTATCTGGGGCCATACATCAGACCCAGTGTGGCACTGGGTCCATGTAATTATCAGGTCTCAATGGGACGCTGTGTTATTTTTGCCCAGGGTGAGATGCTTATCTGGGCCTGTCAGCAGCCACCTGGATGGATGAGCCTCGCTCCTCAGAGCACCAGCTCACCTTCCCTGTGCACTAAAGACAAACTGGCCAACTTCTGGCCAAGACAAATCAGCTCTACCAAGAAAGCGAGACTCAGAGAGTCATGGCTGCAGAGTAACTGATAAGTACATTTAGGCTGATTTACCAGTCAAACTTTTAATTCAAATTTACATTTCAGCTAATCAACATAATCCATCTCAGTTTAGACAACTGCAGAACTATGTTTGAATATGCATTTATTGTGTAATGATGAATAGTAGATATGTTTTATATCAGGGAATCTTAATGTGAATTAAATACAGTGCATTACATTACATTATTTTACATTAATTACAGGGACTTTGATCATATCCCATATTAATAAATATGTTGAATAAATGAAATCTAATTAGATTTAATCAATTCTCCCATGTTATTTTTATTTTGATTAACAGGGATGTTGAGCTCCTCTTCTGTGGAACCAGCTTCCAGTTTGTTTACGGGAGGCAGACACCCTCCTCACATTCAAGAGTAGGCTGAAGACTTTGATAAAGATTATAGTCGGGCTGACTCAGGTGACCCCTGAGCCACCCCTCTTAGTTATGCTGCTATAGGCCTAAATAAAAAAATGTAATTGAATCAGTGTAATGAGTGTTTGATGATCTACAAAGTCTTTTCTACCTTGAGAGGAGTAACAAGACTAAATACATATAATCATCTGCAAGCCAAACTTATTACAAAATCGTGACTAGTTATACACATAATAGTGACCACATTAAAAAGGACATATTACATTTTGCAACTAGAACATTGCTGAAATGTTTGCCCTAACAACAGTAAAAGCAATTTTTGCAGGTATTTGGTAATAAATCAAAGCAATGAAAAGTACTTTGCAAATCCATCTTGGAGATGTAGAGATACAGTATTTCACTGGATAAGTAAAATGTCGACCTGCCAGTGGCAACAGATTAAATGTAACCAAAGTTGGATTAATCCTCTGGGGGCAATGAATGTCTTCACTAAATTCATTGGCAATCCCTTTAATAGTTATTGGGCCGACCTGTTTATCAGGTGTAATGCTTACCACATTCACAATGTTACCATGCTAAGATGTGCTAATTAGCACTAAACACAAAGTACAGCTGAGGTTGATAGGAAGGTATTTGTTCAGAGAGCAAAAATGATCAGTGTCTTCACATAGATGAATATAATTGATTATTAATAATAACATATAATTAAAAAATAAATTTTGCAAATTTGTATTTTCAGAAGTGTGTATCAAACCTTTGCATTAATCGTTACCCAAGAAGTAGCTCTCAGTTTCAAAAAGGTTGTTGACCCCTGATCTAGACCAAAGTGGTGGACTAAAGTTTTTGAACTCAGGGCACTTCTAAAATCATCATTGTGGATGTATTCTACTGAAACATTTTAAAGCAGTTATAATGATATATAGCAATACACTGACTACATGAACTATGATAACTGCTGATAATCTGACTGTGGCTGTAGGTTGATATGGCACAATGATCATTTAAGTGTCCATTGTTCTGTCATATTCAATTATGACATATCACTATATTGTACTGAATGGTATTATTTCTGTCTTTAATGGATTTCCTTTTCAATGCAGCCTCCGAACCTGCTTTTATATGAAGCCTGAAGCAGCATAAATCTGCTCTCAATAGTCTTGAACTACAGTATTGCTCGTGTGGATAATCGATGTTGTTGTTTGTGAGCCGTTACACAGCGATAGTGTTTTAGTGTATTCTGCTGCCGGCCCATATTTAGTTTTTGTTGGGCTTTATGCAATCATTGGTAATTTAGGAAGTGTTCTGAAATGAATCTGCCTCTGAGCTCTGTGAGGCATCTTTTAGTGGCTCATACAAACAGAGAAGCTCAAAGAACACACAGAGTAACACAAATTATACAAACACACACAAATACATGCACAGCAAATAGACACACTGTATCTGTATGCAGTGAGCTGTGGCCCACTGTGCCTCTGGCCCGTTTCCTATTATTTTTCACCCTGGCCTGCAGTCTAGCAGTGAACATGAATTTATATGGTCCAATGATCAAAAGATTAAAACCGCCAAGCCTAGTGTGTGTTTAGGACACAGTGGCTGTATGAGCACAATTTATAGCCAGGAAAAGCTTAAAGAAACTGCAGCACATTTTCATTGAAAAAAAAGACCAAACAAAAAACATTGTTTGATAGTTAGCCTGCTGGTGGCACAAGGGTTTGATATGTCTATCAGCACCAACACAGTGGCCTTTTATGACCGGCCTTATCCTTGTCCAAAGCCCTTTCCTGCACACTTCTTCCAAGCTGGGTGCCAGCCAGTGTTGGAAAGGTTACTTTCATTATGCAGTACATGGGATCTGAAATAAACTATTCCCCTGTGCACCTCCAAACACAGATATTTTGTTGACACTGTTTAACATTGAATACTGGAGTTTAGAGGAGTGAAGATAAAGAATGCCTTTATCGGGTTTCTGTTTGTGGAGACGTTTGTTCTTTATTGCTTTAAAGATAAATGAAAAAGAAAACTGCAAACACTTTTATTGCACTGCTGATTCAAAACCAACTCTAGTGTGTTTTAGTTGTTCTATCGCGCTTCTATCACAGCAAATCAGCATTTAAGAACATCAAAATGTGCTTTTATTTAATATGAGAATGGTGTGATTTATTACTTTGACTAGAAAACACTTTGTGCTGCTTCTACATCATCTTTCTTTGTTGTAGTCAGGGTTGGAACCAGCTTAAAAGTTTAAAAAGCATGATGACACAGAATACAAAGCAAATTTTAGAGGTGGCTTGATTGCATACAAAGTCATTGGAAAATGAGATATTTGTGTTTATCCTGATGCTCACAATGACAATGTCAACATGCTGATGTTCAGCAACTATAATTCATGTAAGCATGATAACATTAGTTTAAAAGCACTAAACAGCAGGGGCTGATGGGAATGTTAAGTTTGCAGGTATTTGTCATTAGGTATTGGACACATTTAAAATTGCCCATGATGATAGTGCTAGATGGACTTGTTATACCACTAGCATGGCTAAAAAGTCATCATATTTACTGTAGTCACATTCATCAAATCTGTATGATTACTTTCAGTCCAATATTGTAATCTCATTACATTCAACCACCACAAATACTCACCTGGCACCTGCTGATTGAAATGAATGTAATCACATAACAGCATGGCTTATTATTAGACAACATTCTCGCTTCAGTTCAAAGGCTGGATTCAAAGGCCCTCGTCTTTGAGGATCACTTTACATAAGCCAGTGCTGCAAATTAAGTTTGTTTGTGATGCAGCGCATGCTTTGAGATAGTATCAGCACTTTGCTTAATCTTCTAGCACGATGTAGTGTCATAAATAAATCCTTCTTCTTCTTCTTCAGACATGAAACTCATTACCGATGTATTACAACAACAATAAAAATGAGCTTAGTGTGCATGGCATCAGTTCTACTTGTCTTGAGCTGTCTTTCATTTTTAAAACTGTATTATTTGAATGACAGGAAACATCTTCTGCCATTGAAGCTTCTTTAGCCAGAATAAATATGAACAATAAAAAATCAGAATCACTATGTTAATTAAAAATTTTTCTTAACCTAATTATAGTCACATTTATATGTGCAAATACTGCAAAATGTGTTTTCTCTCCTTTGCTACGTAACTGAGATAAACTGCTACAGTTACACCCAGTATTTTTGCATTTCTTAGCTTTTAACCACTCCATTAGGCCCAGATAACCTCTGCCTGGTGGACCCTAGCCTCTTAAAACCCTGTGACCCCGCCCTTGACCTTTGCCCCAACCCCCTCCACCACAACCCCCTCGGCCCTAGTAGAGACTGCTGAGAAGTGGGGGCTCTCCAAGCGCCTCGGAGGAAGCTAGGATTACTGGAGCATGTGGATTCATTAACAAATATCTGTCTGTTTGCTCCAGTAATGAGTAAGGCAGCAATTTAAAGTTGAGTGAACAGCCGCCTGGAATCTAAACTAGCGTGGCAGGCTGCTGGTGTCAATCAAAAGTCGAGGTTCACCAACAGGGCATTTCCAGTCTACCTTCTTCCATCACTGCTAATATACATACTAATATGGCCATTGATGAGGCTGTTCCACATAATCTCAGAAGTAGTGGAGTGAGAAGCCCTTACAGATGAAGAAGAGGTCAGGGGAGAGAGGAAGGGACACATGGGGCTCTTCCACCCCCTTCTGGCCAGTGATGGTAACATCAGGACTTTTCTAACAATTAAACATCAGTATTACCTAGTTAGATGTCTTTTTGAGGCTGTCCGTACCATTTAAACTCTGATGAAAGATAGTACATGTAATTTCTCTCTCACTTTGGAGACTTTTTCATTTCAGGCCACACACACACACCCTGCAAAGCAATTTGGATCCAGTTGCCTTTAGCATCCAGAGTTTATACAGTGTTGTGATGCGTGACTGTGTGGTGTCTGGTTGTGTAATTAAACTCAGATTGTGCTGCACTACGTTGCATTCTGTCACCACAATAGGAGTATTTAAAGCACTGGTTCCCAACTTTTTCTGGCTTGAGAGCCCTTAAAACAAAGTGATGTCAACTTTGTGACCCCTCTTCACCAGTTTTATGTGCACCGGTTGTGACAAAGTTTTCAAAAAGCAAATATGGAAGCCCATTACTGCCAAACAATCTACAACCTAAGCTTTTTCTTATTATAATTAGGAATTGTTATCTTCTTAATTATGACTTCTCATTAATAGGTATGCAATACTATCTCATAACCATAGGACAATATTGATCAGATATATTAATAATTACAGATGAAATGAAAGTAAAAATTAAATGCATTATTGTTGTTATTGTTATTGTTATTATTATTATTATTATTATTATAAGGTACTACCTCATGATGGTATCTCACAATATATCAAAATTATTTTGTGATTTGTTTTTTTTTTATTTTGGAAGTGGCTAAAATGGGCTTCCATTTGTTCATCATTCATCATGACCCTTAATAATTATCCGGAGAACCCGACCTCCAGGTTGGAAACAACAGATTTCAAACACTTAATCATTCTTCTTGGTGCAAATTCAAGTTAATTAAAAGAAAATCTGACATGCTAAACCAAAACCGATGTTGTTTTGCCCCAATTCGACTACCCCCAGTAAATCAGTATTCCAGTTTGTTCTCATGCTGCATTTACAACTGAAAGATCTAATCAACCCTTAACTCTGTGTGTTTGAATCAAGCCTTTGCTGTATAGAACTCTGCACACACAATTTCCAACACAAACACATTAAAGATGATTAGACATTAAGTGTGACCCTGAATTATGTCGTGGAACAGCTGTATTACATGTAACAGTGTTACAATATTGTTGCACTGCAATGAAGTGAAGCCTGTTCAGTCTGTCAGCCGAGCTCAGGATGGGAAGCCAGTGCTTTGCATCTCAGCACTGACAGATGGACGAACAGACAGATGGACAGACTGATGGAGGGGCTGATGGAGCGCGGTGGCCAATGAACCATCGAGCCAAACCAGCCCTGCTTTACAAATCCACTGAGGCATGCTGGTGCTGATCTGGAACCCTGCTAGCTTGTGTCTGATTCTATGTGCATGTAGATTTGTGTCTAAGCACACAGTATGTACATTTGATACATGTAGGTGTATTCGAATGTGTGCATGTGCATACAGTGTGTGAGCGCATAATTTTGCCCAATTGTGTTTGCTTTTGTCTAAATCTATATGTATGTACATTTGAATTTGAGTCTGTGCATGCACACTTATTATTACACTAGTTGTGTGGCTGCTGGCCTCCTTGTGTGTGTGTGTGTACATGTTCAGATGTTGTTGGTGTGCTATCTGATCAAGGCACTGTTAAGCCCGGGGGAGCTCAGTATCCCCACACAGCCTTGGAGCTGGAGCAGCGGCCTTTGCAGACTAAGTGTAAACAGCTAAGGGCAACGAATGTCTCGATCAAGCAAACAGATAGCAGCTGTGAACAAGGACTCTGACTCATAGCTTCCTATCAGATAAACTGGACATGTGATGCTAGCAGGGAGGATATCGAGTCCCGACGTTTTATCTTTACTTTCTGGATTTCTGGAGTTTATTTAGCAAAACAGCTTGGCTTAGACTAAATTAGTGTTTTCCATAATCTGATGTAATGGATATTAAGCTTTTTTAAGGCATATTTACTGTAAAATTAATCAACGTTACAGTTTGTGTGTGGAAAGACCTAACCTTAGTTAAACTTGTTTTAGTTATGCATATGTTTTTTGAAGTTATCTTTTTTGTGAAAAGCTCATTTTTCATGCATAAGGCCCTGTAAAGTCTTTAAAAATGCATGCAAATACTTCAAAAAAAGAACATGTGGATTTTCTCTTTGAAGTTGGTTTAGCTGTGCTGTTACGCTGTTTCATCCTATTTACATACTTAACACACTTTTCAAAGTTGTATGTGCCAGTCTATCACAGAGCTGACAGATAAAAAGGCACAAACCCATGGGGAATTTAAACTCCTATCTCCCTGGCTTGCATGTTTTTGGACTGTGGGAGAAATATGTGCAAAGACATTTAGAACAAAAAAACTCCATACAGAGCCAGGAATCTATTTCAGGGTTGTTGGGTTTTTTTGCATTGAAGTTGTATTTATAGTCTTACGTTAGCGGCAGTGATTTATAGTTCAGTGCTGTATTTTACCTGTTGATAGCAACATCACAAGGATGTATCATAGGTGTTCAGGCCTTAAGGTGCTTTAATTATGAATTAGTTCTCACAGTAATTTGTGACGTACATACTTATATAACCGGAGTTACATGTATCCATGTAACTTCCATTTCGCCTTGTCAGTACAGCCGTGTGATGTTTACATTCTGTTTACATCCCTTCATTCACTGGGATAGAGAGCAGAAGGTTTATAGTGGAGATATCTTTGTTAGACTTTATTAACTTTATTAATGTACGTTAATTAAACGTCTTTCTTAAGAATCTCTACCGGCACTAGAAAGCACAAGCTGACCAATCACACAATCACAGTTGCTACATGGTATTTCCACAGTTTCTGTAGTGCCCACGTAGCCTGTGGTGTAGCTCAGTGTTAAAAATACCGATGGGACGTTGGTTTGATTTGATTTTAATTATTTTTTAAAGGCCATTGTTTATTGCAGCATTACAAACAAGATAATGGTTTCTTATAGGGGAGTTAACCCCCCCTTAATTCGAACACTGGCATAGCTAGGCTGCATGTGAAGGCTTTACTGTACCATGGATGCTGGAAGTGATGAATCTGGCTGTGAATGGGGAAGAGGAGGGTTGCGGCGATTCACACTGAAATGACAGCTGACAGCAGCAGAGAGGAGAACAGATTTAAAGCTTGGGAGCAACAATATGATTAGCTGATGGAGATAGTGGCAAAATGTGAAGTGAAAGAGCAAACGGCCATCATCTTATTATGAAAGAAAGTGGGCGAAGAGGGACAGAAATGTGAATGAATGAGTAGCATTAAGACGCTAAGCATAATAAATCAAGCTCAAGGAAAGAACCGCTGAGCCACTTGATGCTCATTTACTTTTTAATAAACTGCCATGACTCAGTTGCTGTTGGCACCATTATATTTTGCATTGTGAATGATGTTGTGTTGACCTTGTAATATGTTTGTTTTACAATGGTACCTCATCATATGTTCAAATCTGGGTGATGCTAGGTCAACATCACTTATATTAAACACTCGAGGCCAGCCATATCTTTTAAAGCAATTATGACATGGCAAGTCAGAATAGGTCCTTGAGGCACATAAAAATAGATCATCCACTAATGCTTGCAGGAAAGCTTGTTGGGTTCCTAGTGTTGCCATATTGTAGGTCAGAGATGAATGGTCAATGTCACAATAGGCTACACACTCTGCATCAATACTGCACTATGAGTCACTGGCTGCGGCCTGGCCAAACTAAACCAAATATTTCAAATACAATGTAAAACACGCTTGCAGCCATAAACACGCTTCAAAATTCAGTCGGCTGCGACCTGAAAAATGATTTTAACCATAACTATAAGTGTTTCCTCTCTCTCTCTCGCCTAGTGAGCGTTTATTTATGTAGATCGGATAGAGTGGCGTATAATTATTCTGGCACTGCCAATGTCTTCTCTTATTTATTCTTTGTTTCCTCTCCTCTGCAGGGCCGAATATTGTCTTGGGATGAGGGAAAACAAGAAGCACGCATCTATCTTTAGACACACACCGGCCACTTGTGTGCAGGTATCTGATTACAGGTTTTAATTATTTGAAAGTTCTTCTACAGTGAAAAGTCCTGAGGGGTGACTTTAATAGCGTTGAGTGTATATTCCAACTATTAATTATGGCTCTCAGGTCTAAATTTGATCCATTTGGAATTTAATGAAGAGCGTGTGTGGGTGTTAATGTGTGTACATGGTGTGCGTGCAGGCTTGTGTGTGTTGTTTTTTTGATGCAGAACGTTGAATTGTATTTTTTTATTTTTATGTGTGTATCAACAAGACTGGCAGTCTGAGCATTTTTTGTATGTGTGTGTGTGTGTATTTTTCCATTTCCACCCTTGCCTTAAAATAAGAGCAGTGCCACTGAGCTGTTTATTGGCTCAAGGTTTCTTCAGCGGTAATGATGCATGGAGAATGATGTGGTCTGAACTGGAGACTGGGAGGCCTGCACACACCGGCCTTTCTGAAGTTACATTTAACCCAAGCAAAGAGCCTCTAAGACTGCCAAGGAAACTGAGGAATCAGAGGGCTGAATTAAAGCTGTTAAAATATACATTAGATGCACAGAGAGAGTGTGTCTGAAGAGAGAACATTATGTTGGTGTTTTCAGCTGGTTATGGTACTGTGCACTTGCAGCATCACAAGACTTAAAAATGTGTCACCTTTATAGAGCAGCAAAGTGGAGGAGAGATATTTAGAACAATGGCTTTAGATCAAAATGCATCACGTTAAGAAACAAAAGTATGCAATAGATATTACCTCAATTGTGATTATGCTATCTCTGGAACATGGCACCTTAAAATGAAGCAATGTCTGCCACAACCTGTGACCCATTGGCCTTATTGTGGACTTATGTTCAGACAGTGATTTTGTGATGTCCAAAGAGTCCAGTATTTGACAAGAGAAAAGCAAAAAAGTTGATGAAAGTTGGAAAGAAATAAAAAAAAAATTGTGACTTTGAAGAACCCTTTTTGACTGTCAGACTTTAGATTTGTTTAACTTTTTTTTATCACTTTAACCATCTGGTGTCTACTCAGATTCACCTGTGGACCCCTTGGTGGGTGCTGACTCCTAAATTGGAAATCAATGGTCATGCATACAGTAACAGTACTTACCTCTAAAATAACTCATTTTATTGTATGTATTAAGTTGTGTTATTTCTAAATTCAGAAAATGTTCACAGATAAGCTATCATGACATACATGTGCATCCGAAGATTGTTTATAAATTGAAATCAATGGGAATTTCAATTTTGAAGGTTGGCCAAAGCCAATGATAGCTGTGCCAACATTCACTTACTTTTAATTTGATATAATCTTCCTAAAAGATGCATTGATTTTGTTGATTGATTTGCAGAGACTTGTATTTGTAACAACACCTCAAACAGTGTTTAGACCACTCAAAAGCAGAGTAATGAAAAAGAAAGCAATGTATCCTTCAAACCCTGCTGATGAGACAAGCTCCATCCTTCATCAGCAACAGCATCCCCTCCCAATGCAAAAGAAGTCATCATTTGTCTCAGGGATGGTGTGTGTGTGTGTGTGTGGAAGAGGTGGTTGTCCTTGTTTGTCAGAGGACAGGGGAAATGGCCTGTGATGTTGTGGGACACACAGGTGTGTCGTAGTTGAAAGCAACAGGCATCCGGGTCCGTGGAGTGGGGCCCCTGATATGGTGGTGAAATGTTGCCTCATTTAGCACAGCGAAGGGGCTGACATTAGAGAGGGTGATGACAGTAACAGTTAGGAGGGTCAGCTGCACTTCAGTTAAAACAAGACTGGAGAGGGAGACAGTGGGAGATGAATAAATATGGCAACTTATATCCAACATTCTTTCTGTCACTTACATATAAAGATGTTAATTTGTAGAAAATATCTTTGACGTAATCTGAATGATGAATGGTTTTATTTCACTGCGTATCAGCTCAAATTTGTCTTTAAGAATCCTGAAAAGACCTCATACCTAAAGACAAAATAGGTTGTCTGGTGCCTAAATATTAAACTGACTGTTGTTCTAATAACCATAGACTGTATATGAAGATGGACGACATGACAGCTCCCCAAATGTCTAATTTTTTCTAAAAGATGGTTTCTGTCATTTTAGATTTGAAGTGTTCATTTTTCTGATAAGTTTGGGTTTAATTCGATTTTTGTAGCTATAAAAAGGGGTGTGTCACGTCATGATTGTCAACTGTGAGTGTGCTCACAATTGGTTCAGGTGGGTATATAGGTGGGAACTCGATACCACAGCTCACCATTGTAGGATCACTATTGTGCAGACTCTGGCTCTAAATGAAATCACCAGCGCAAGATGGCAGATGAGACGTGTTGTCATACAGTCATACAGTTTATGCTTATAACCAATGTTCCCTGAGGGGAGGAAACCCGGTACAACACATCAGTGTGGGCAGTTGCATCCCTGCAAAATTTGCCATCTTGTGAGGACACAATCACCTGTACTGTTTTACCAAATTTACTGACATGGAAAACAAAAAAGGCCTTATAGGCTTAAAGGTCTGCCTACGGTAATGCTAAACATTTTGAACAAAAAAGTTGCAAATGCATTACTAAAAGTATATGTCAAGTGGCTATCCTCGTTGATAGCTGCAATAGGTATTGGCCTGAATGTTTTTTCTGGATATTATGTTTGAAATACCAGGAGTTGTATTGTATTGCAGGACTACACAATTACATATTCACAACATCAGATATTTTTTGAATGGAAAGATTATTGGTGTGACACAGGCATACCAGCTCCGGAGGGTTGCCGTATGGATTGTTTGTAGCAACCTTCATCATGTAATGGACATGGTGTGTCTTTGAGATTTAGTCTGCCCCTAAAAGATTTCCTGGAAGCCAGGTTTAACCTACGGGAGATTCCTATGGCACATGAAATGTGTTTCACTACCACAGACACAAGTCAAGTCAAAAGCGTCTGAAGCAGCAAATGAAATTCAGCCATCATTCATTTTATTATTTACACCTGTGCTTTTCCAATTGTAAGTTGTCAATGTGTCTTTTGGAAAAAAGGCCTATAAGAAGCTTTGTCTATTATTGACTTACTGCTATTCTCCAAAAGGTCCCAAGCAGGTTATTTCTAGCAATAGTTGATGAGGAGAGTCTCTGGAAAAATAAGGAATGATCAAAAACACTGCCATAGGCTACCAGTGAGTGAGTGAATAAGTGCATACATTCAGCAAAAGAAATTCATTTTTGATGTAGTGCTGTGTTCTTCATTCACTACTTAGATGGACTAGGTGCAACAGAACCAGTTTGTGTTGTTAATGTGGCTGATTTGATTTAGCAGTAGCTTTAGGCTGTATCTGTTCCCACCTGACCTTTTGTTATTTGACTTAAAATTATATCTTAGTATAAACACTTACATCTGACTGGGGTTGGATTTGAAAGGATGATGTCCCTGGTATTCTGGCTTTAGGCTTGGCCTTTTGTTACATTTGTCTTGCTTTTTCCCTGCTCTGTTTCTTTAGTCACCGCCTGCACAGAAAGCAGAATTACACCATGTGTGATCTTCTTCACCAGTGAAAGGCAAATCTCATGCGTGTCCTTTACACTCGCAATGATCACACCTTTCAAATTTGGTGATAAACACAGATTCATTTCCTCAGTACATCCAATGGGAATTTAGACCTGCACTTTACTTGCTTTTGATGTCTGCACACACTCTTGATACATGTTAATGTGAGTGGAAGGGACCTGTGAGGTTTCTCCCTTAACCAGAACAGACCCATTGTATGCTCCAGCAGCTAAACAACTGTCAGTGAATTGTCTTAACAGTCACTGGAGGCATCAGGGGTGGCAAGGTCATTCTTCCTGCTTGGTTAGGCACATGCACGCACACACATTCACACACAGGTGCTCATTGTTCAGTCAGGCTGCTATCAACCTTCACGCCTGGGGCTATGAATCAATTGGAAGGAGAGACAGAGAAAGAGAGACTGAAAGTCAAAAAGGGTTCTTTAAAGTAAACAGGGGTGAGTAGGGTCCTATTTCTGGTCAGATTTATTGGACTGGCAGTCGGCCCCAAGTGTCCCATGCATGAGTGGGCCAGGTGATGGGCCAGGGTGGTGGTGGTGGGGTGTGGGGGGGTTAGAGACACCAGTAACTCATGAAAATGGTAATTGCCTGGTAGTGGTCAGCTAGGGGTCACTGGGATAAACAGCAGGTCACAATTTAGAAACCTTTGTGTCTCAATACAGGACATTAACTTACAAAATACAAAGGTATATGATATTATCCTTCATTTAACAAGACACTGATGGACTACATTAATGAGAACAAAGTGGCACAGCGCAAGTGATTCAATATTAAATGTACTGGAGAGATGAGTTTCAGATGTTGGTATCCATTCTGAGGATGACTCAGAATACTCTACAGGAGCCTAAAGCCATGTTAGCAGCTCTGTAAGGCAATGTGTTGAGATACTCTTAATGCTAACATCATCATTCTAATATCCTCACAATGCTAAAATATTGATTGATTGTTTTGCAGGTATAATGGTTACCATCTTAGTTTAGTGTTTTAGCATGTTACCATGTGCTAATTATCCATAAACAATGTACAGCTGATGGAAACATAATTCATTTTGTAGGTATTTTTTGATATACCAAAATATTGGATACATTTTTGGTGATGATACCAGATAAGGTTATTACAATTCATCCCCAAATTCCATTGGCAATACTTCCAGTAGTTGTTGAGACATAAATCAAAAACACAAATGTCAACCTCATGTTGGCGCTAGAGGAAAACTCAAGGGATCACAAAAGTAATTTTGATACATCATCTGGGAACCATGAGTGTCTGTAAAAAAATTATCCTAATCCATCAAGTAGATGTTGAGATATTTCACAGAATAAATAAGAACTTTAAGAGACCATCAAAGTCATTTGGATTCAACCTCTGGCCACATGGATATCTGCACCAAATTTCAAGCCAATCTATCCAATAGACATTTCACTAAAAGCTGGACAGAAAGTCGGGGATCACCAAGGTCAATAGAATTTAGCCTCTGGGGACATTGCCATTCCTAGAGCCATGCCGCTAGTATGGCTAAAAACTACAAAGTCAAATCAAAGTCAATAGGCTGGCATGCACATTGACAACCATGTCTCTGTCTTTCTTTATCTTTTTTATGCACATTCCAGATGTGATTTCTCCACTAGAACATAATTGAATCCCAGTTACCTGCATCAAAGAGCTTTCCCTCCACCCAGTCAATGCATGAGCCATGTTTCAGTGACAGGCAAATTGATTTCATGATAGGAAGGGATAATCTGCGTGAGGGAGGGGGCCAACACCGTGATTAAGTCGGAGACATTGCGAGGGCACCACAATCGAATCTGGCTACAGAGATTGCTATTAGGTAATAAGCTGGATATTTAGTTGAGAGACTGTCTTTTGGCATCTGTTTTTCTCTCGTTTCCCTCATCAATACCACTCCTCTCCCAGAGTGTTTTTCTGATTGCTGCATCAACATTAGGACAAGAGTGGGTGATAAACGATAAACAGAATCTTCAATTTGCACAGTAGCCATCATCAAAACAGCACACAAACAAAAAGCACAACAGTGCCTCAGAGCGCCCTTGGCATTGTGGGTTAAAATTATGTTTCGATCCTTGAGTTTTAAAATGGTGATATCAATATGTTTGGAATGAAGCACTCAATGTTTTCAAGCCGACTATAAATATCTTTAATGTATACAATTATCAATTAATGTCTTGAATTATATTCTCATCAAACTGCAAAAAGATGTCATAAATCCGACAATAAGCCCTTGAGAATTGCGCTTGAAGGCAGGCTTGGTTTCTTATTCCCCAGATGACTTATACCCTTTCAAAACTGTATACTGTACAATCAACCATAAAAATGACAGAGGGATGGATGGAGTGGGACGGACCTTGAGGTAGAAATGCAGAGTCTAAAAGTGATATACAAAAAGAAAATAAAGTCATACTTCACTTTGTCCATCCTCCATATCAATCTTAGACAGGCTAAAGCACTCTTACCACATGCACACCCACCCAGTTGCATAAAAATACCTAACTGGCCAGATGCAAGTATACTACATACACAGACCCTGTGGTCTCGCACCGTAGCGCTTACAGTTATTTACTGCATCCTTGGGACAGGCTGTTTGCCTAACAACTAGACCATGTTAACCCCGAGCCAGTAAATTTTGGAATCATGTTGCTTTTGCTTCCTCTGGGTCGACTCAGCGTTGGCCTACAGTACAGTATGGACGCAGCACTGGCTGAAGATTCTCAAATTCTTCTCTTCTTAATCTGTCAACTTCAAATCTGCACTGCTCAGGGCTCAGCAATTTCTGGAGGGCTAATTTGTCTAAGGAGCAGATGCAAAAGGAAAAACACCTCCATACATATTCAAGGGATTAAATAGCATTTGGTGCCTAACATTGTTGATTTAATCATTCAAAAGGTATTCCAAAGATTACTATATCAGCTAAATGCCTCAAATGTAATGTGTAAACGCCACGTAGAAGTTGCATCGTAATATATCTTGATTTAATGCTTGCTGAGCTCTCAGGTTTGGAATATTATCAGGACACACCATACCAGATGCTTTGCTAATGGCCTAAGACTAAAGGCTCAGCAGTAAAATAAGATGTATTACAATGCAGCTTTTGCACAGAGTTCAGTTTTCATTTTAGTTTTTTTCTTAAGTGACCAGAGGAGGTGCACTTGTGGACATAGTGGTTGGTATCTGGCTGTAAATTTTCAGTTACAGGAGGAACTTTTTCCTCAATGCCCTAACCCACAGATAACTATCACCCAACTCTGTAGGTTCCCTCAGATCTACCGAGCACAGATGTGTCAACAGGCAACTGTTTGCTAACATGTTTGCCATATCAACTTAAATGGTAATAATAGTGTTGTGCTTACAGCCATTTCCACTACTCTACTACTGATATCTTGTTATCTTAAACAATGTTATGATTAACTGTTGAAGTTATAGTGGTAGAATTAAAGGTTTCGATTAATTGCATTAGCTAACCATTCTTTTTTCCACCCTTCGATGTATAAAGGTCTGGGAAAAACACTAAACTCATTTAGAATTTCTTGGCCTGAAAATAGTCTGATTGGAGCATTGTTCAGTTCACAGTATCAGTTTTTCACAACTTCAATCCAAAGATATCTGTGCTGGCCTTCAAACTGTCAAATACTCTTGTGTAACTTATGGTGGACTTTCTGTTTGAATTAAATCCAGTGCTCCTGAAGTGGAACAATATAAACTCTCAGTGTGTGGTTATTGATGATAGCCAGGGGAGAGATACATCTGGGGAAAGATGGTAGCCAAGCAAGGCAAAGGAGGCAGACAGTCTTCAGAAAAGAAGATATTGTACTTTATCTGCATGTGTGTGCTGAGCAGGGAACCAGAATTCATCTGGCTAGCCCCTGGCAGAAGTGATTGTCACTTGTCACTGTTCCCTGCAGATAAGCGCTGGCTGTCCTCTTCTTCACCGCCAGCTTTGCCTGTGGTGCTCAAATGCCAAAAGCAGAGGACTGTGGTTTTACCCAGCAGGCCTCTGGTACAAATGAGCATACCTGTACTATCTGACGTTGGGTGGCAGACAAAGAGCATGCACGTTCAGTAAATCCTTCCCTTGGAAATGGAAGCTAAAGAGCAGAAAAGGACCTCCCTGGACCTCTGTCCTCCTTTATCGTCCCCGGACCAGCAGATGTCTGATTTACATCCCTGCGGCTGGATCGAGGGAACTGGACAGTCAGATACCTCATGTCAGGACACCCTCTCAACCGTTGCCTCTGTCTTATTTATGAGACCAGCAGTGTTCAGCTCTATGGCTGATCATTTTTCCATGCAGGACGGGTCTGCCTGTGGATGCCGGCCTCAGACCTACCAGGAGAGGAGATAGGATGGGTTCAGTTCTCAGGCTTAATGCCAAGCACAAAAGAAGGGGTTAGCGGTGTATACATTCCAATTCAAGCTGGAGTCACTTTTTAATTATACGCAGTTTATTGATCAGAGCAAAGCCTAATGAAAATTTTAATTTCCCTTTTCTGTCTCCCTATCTCTTTCTCAAGTGGGATTAGAATAATCACCTGGCCCTGTCATGCATTTTTCATTCAGCATGCCTGGTCAGCTCCTCCACACTACTGCACTCAAAAATAAAAACTTCTAAACTTTTGCCTGTCACTGTCTGACACTTCTCTGCTGCAAGGAGCAACAGCGATGTCTTCCTCTGCTACACATATTGGACCTTTTTTGACTGTAGAACTGCATGTTCATGCCTTTCACTTCCAGTCTAGTCCAGTCCATTTTACTTTACTCTACTCCACTCTACTGCAGGCAGCGTGTGCTTTGTTAGTGAGCACTGGAGGTCACCCAGTCCTGGTGTCATTACTCAGTGACTGACAGAATGACAAGCCCTCTTGTCTTGGCCCAGTCGGCTGCAGGTGAACCCAAATAGCTGGACCCTGATGGATGGCAGCTGACAGAGGACTGACAGCGACTGGAGAGAGAGACCGAGCTGACTCGAGTGCTGTACCACTTCTGCCGCTGGCTAAACATTTTGGAGGTCACAGCAAGAGTTTGGATTTGTGTAAGCAGGCATCTCTGTCGGCTGGTGAAGTTTTATCAAACAAGGCTGCAGATGGTTGTGGCTGTTGCCTAGAGGTGATAAACAGGAGTGTGTGAGTGTGAGAGGAAGGTCAGCAGTTTGAATCTTCATGTTGCCTGGGAAGGTGTCGACGGGGAAAGTGAATGGATAGCTCTCTCCACTCCATCAGTAACTACTGGCTAAATGCCCTTGAGCAAGTCACTTTACCTCCAACTGCAGTAGTGGTTGTTTTACTGGTCAGTTCCCAGCTCTGAATGTATTGAGTGTGTTAAAGCGTAATGTCACTGGAACACACTGACTTTTCTTTGGGGGACTAAATAAAAGAAATACCTCTCTGTCTGTCCATCACTAATAACAGAGCAGGACTTCTTAACTGCCCACAGTGGATCAGGTTTCGGGTTTTCATAACGGTCAGTGGCACTTATATGAGTGACTGCAAGATAAGATCAAGAGCTCTGTGTGTGTGTGTGTATGCATGTGTGTCCACTCTAAAACTCAGGCCATGAACCCATCCATCAGTTGGAAGGACAAAGACTCATGTCAGGGTGCAGTGTGCACTCCTTTAGCCGTGTCACCACACCACTCGCACACATAATATGCACACCTGGTCAAATCTTGCCGACAGGTGAGCTAAACAGACAATCATTCTGGTTAGGGCTGAAGGAGTGTACCGCTCTTATCTTTTCAGCATTGTCCAACTCAGGTATTTTTCCTTTTTAACCCATCAACACTCTCTTCTCCTCTGATATAACCAGTAATTCCATCAAAGTATTATCAAAGTATCAATTAGAATGTAACCCCGATATTAGTATGCAGATATTGGAATTACTTTTTCTTTAAAACCTAATAAAGTATAACTATCTGCAAATCTGCTATCTCCATTCCTCTTTTGTGAAGCAGTTTATACTCTGACAAGGTAGGATTATATAAAATGGCAGGTGCAACTCAGTTAATAAGCTATAATAATTTTCTCCATTTAAGAGTCTCCATTCCCTTAAAGGTCAGTAGGCCTACTATCAGGACGGTTTGCTCAAACTTGACGTGAAAAATGTTTTAAATGCTGGTGTAACAAGGCCTTCATGGTGTTAACATCTAGACAGACAATCTATTGGCAGATTCCAAACAAACTTGAATATCGACATTAATAGCTAACACAGCTAATTAGGGAATATACTCTCCCAACTTACCTCTCCTGACCTTACCTTCTCTTCCCATCTACTTCCAACAACTCCCAACTATTGTCAGTTGGTGAAAAAAAAAGGGGTGAAATTAAATAAAAAGTTTAGAGGCCTGTCGTGTTCTTGCAAAAGCCTGGACAGACAGCTGGGGGTAAGATGCCAAACACCTGGACCTAAGTGAAAATATGTCCTCTGCACACCCAATAAAAATATCAAATTGGATCCATGGAATCACATAACTGAGGCAGACAACCAAGAAGTACCAATAAGAAAATATTCTCTGGACTCTTAAAAGCAACTGTGACTGTAAAGGTTTCTGTCACAGGGATTGGAAATTCTTGCACTTTTGACAACAAGTTGATGATCTCACCTCCTGGTCAGTGCGAGGTTCATTAGGTTTCTTTGACAGTTTGGTTTAGAAATCTCAGAGAAAAAACATAAGTGCAGCCATGCTTTCTGCTTAGATCTGGCTGTGAGTCATGATGGGACGATGGTAGAGAGTTGCTCCACTGCAGATTCTCGACAGAGCTCTCCCAATATACAAGACTTGGGAATCAATGAAAAAATTCTGCTGAACCCTTAAAACTCTGTCAATTGCATGTCCCTACAATGAAGTCAGATGTGTTAACACTAACAACTTAAGCAGCTGTGGCAACATGTGTTTAAATTGCTCTCATTATTACATTTAAACCAATGTCTTTGATGCATCTCTGTCCTATCTTTCTGGAGTGTTTATACTGTGTCACATTTAATAACGAGACAGAACACAAGCACAAACATGAGGCCTGTCATGCTTTTTGTTCATGTCCAGTGTCCTTCAGTGGTTTGGTGTTTGGTGCACTGCCCAGGCTATAGCGTAATGTGAGTTTGCCCCTATTCATTTTCCATCACACTCTAGTGAATTGCTTTCTAAGGCATTGTGGTATTCTATATATGACCAGCTACATTTTTAAATCGTAGTGTGATGTTGCTGCAGGGCATAATTGTGTCTCTTAAAAGGTAAAAAGTAGTGTGTTGGATTTTCTAAAAGAATATCATCAGTATCAGGGTTGCAACAGTAGTAATCTGGGACAATGCAGTACAAGCAAAGTGTACCAAGCCTTATTGCAAATTAGCCCTTATTTCTAGCACCAAGGCCTGCTGAACTTAGAACACTGCATGCTAAGTGCTATCCTGCTCATACCGTATGCCGGCTGGCTGGCTGGCCAGGGAGTTTTTCTTGTCAGTGTCATGTAAGCTGACTGCTTGCTTATTTTTCCAGCTTCAGCACAGAGATAGTATGAGGTAAAAAGCGGGAGCCACACAACCTCTATTAATCACAGCAAAGACTGGGCTTCCCCAGGCAGAGAGACAGAATACCTATGTGTATGTTTATACATTTCTGCATGCATGCATGCAACTAAAGTACTTGTACAGTACATTGTTGATCTATCTGTACTTGTCAGTTTATATGTAAGCATATTTGTGTGCATGTGTCCTTTCCCAGCACCCTACACTACCCCCATTCCTGCACCAACCTAAAGGATACAATATCCAAAATCAATTCATCAAAGTCATAAAACAGGCTTTTATTGCACTAGTTTGGGTGAGTGTTAATTTCTGCATGAATGTATCTGCATTCATATATATTTGTGTATATGTGCATAGTCTGTGTTCTGTTTATGTTCTTTCCAGTAGTAGTATGTGGATATAGTGGTGAGTTATTTGTGTGTGTGTGTGTGTGTGTGTGTCCATGTGATCTGTAACAGAATATTGTTGGTGGATGTGTGTGCTGTGTTTGTTGGTGCAGTATGTACAAGGGTATATGTGTCCATTTATACGTGGATTAATATCAAATGTGGAGTAAAGGGATGAGGTGCAGGCTTGTATCTGTGATGTGTGTGTGTGTGTGTGTGTGTGTGTGTGTGTGTGTGTGTGTGTTGGCACAAGTTGGTGCAGATGACAGATGTGTGCACTTGTTTATGTTTGTCCACCTGTCTGGGTTTATCCATTTAGGTATGAGGGTACCGCTTGCATGCATATACTTGTGTGTGTGTGTGTGTGTGTCTGTGTTTGGATAGTACTACACCACATGCTCCAATCGTCAGCAACAGATGGGCTGATAAAATGCCAGAAAAGCAGCAATTACCACCAATAAACCATAGCCGGCTGTTCGTTCAGTATTGGGTTGCCAGGTTTGAACATATACTGTACTAAATAAAATATTCATCTTAATAAGCCATTGCTGAATTGTCCTTAGATTACACTGTTTGAAAGACTAAAGCAAGAAATGTGCTGTTGGGAGAAAATTAGGAGACAAGACAGCATTAGTTGTAACTTTGTAAGTATGCTATGGCATTATTCAGTGGATTTCAAAGGGTTTCAAATGGCAGCACACAATAAAAAACAAGAAGAAAATATGAACATAACTAAGGATTTTTAATGAGTTTTTCATTCCAGCAACACCACCTGTGTCAGGGCAAATGATGCCAGAAGTCTGTGTTTCTTTCAACCTAATTTTGAGAGTGTACACAGTTTCCAGCTATCTTGCTTTCATCAGGGTGGTGATAACCCTTTCAACCAACCGACCATCCAATCCCCCGGAGACACCACATTTTTAATGCAACAGTTTGACATTTTGGAAATTGGGATCATTGGAACAGGATTGCTAGAGTTAGATGACAACATTGATACCTCTCTGATGTTTGTATGGTAAATGTGAAGCTACAGCCAGAAGCTGGTTAGCTTAGCACAATAACTGGAAGCATGGGGAACAGCTAGCCTGGCTCTATCCAAAAGTTAACAAAATGCACTTACTATCACCTCTAAAGCTCAGTAATAAACATGTTAAACTAAGCTAACCAGCTGCTGGCAGTAGCTTCATATTTACCATATTAACTATTAATTTAAGGTTTCAGTGTACCATTCAGTTGTAGGCCTATATATGTACATATAGTGCTATGTGTTGTACCAGGATTGTTTCTATAACATGGCATTCTTTGACATTCAATGACTAAAAAATCTGAGAATGTTATTTATTAATACATTTATTGCATGTTCATATTCATGTGAATTTTGAAGTTGTACATAGTGCTATTAGCTCATGGGTAAGCAGTGGGTGGTAAAAGGTTAAAGACGAGCAAGGTTTGGAAACTTTGTCTTCTGGTGTCCACATCCACGTGTTCTAGTTTTTCGTTTAAATACTTTCCTTTACATTTGGGTCCTTCCCCTGCTGCCATTATGGCCCACCATGACAGAAACAAGTACAGTAAGTGCTGACATTTATTTTAATAACTGATTCTGACTCAATACCATATTACATAAACTGTTACTATGGGCATTCCAACATGTAAGAACAAATGCACTGCAGTTCCTCCTTCCTTGGTAACTGCCCACCCACTACATTTTGCCTTTTGGGAGTTAAGGCTCATATACATGCAGACACAAAACATTCCTTTGCGCAACACTATTGACAGTTTTAATATACCCACTTTGAGAGCACAGACTCATAGCATTTATCTGTGAAGACAAGTGGAATCACTACTCATAGAGCGAATGCTCCCTGTGGAGCTATAACACCCACTCGTGAAGATAAAAAGCACACAGAGGGCAACATAGAAAACAAACTGGAGACGCCCGTGCAGAGACACGCTAATTTTCCCGTAAAGACAAAAAAGTGAGTTAGTGCCACATGGGTGCATAAAAACACTCTGCCAACCATACATCATACAACACATGCATTTTGATGAGCTCTGCTGCATTATCTGATATATGGTGTATAGACAGAGCAGTGCAGGGAGCTCTGAATGAAACATTAGTCAGAGGAAGAGAGTCCTCTATGGTGTAGAGCTCCCACACACAATAGCATATTCCTCCAGTGGAGTGCTCTCTGTCAGCAGGCCAGCTCTCATTAGCTGCCCAGGAACAAGGGCCTTCTCTCTGGGGCAGAGAGGAGCACCGGCCCCATCCAAACCCCAACGTCCCCTCCTTTGGTGCACTGGATCCTCCTGCTGAGTGATATGGACAGGGCAGGACTGCCTGAACACTTGTGTATCAAACCTCAGTGACTTCCTGTTCCTCAGGCCTTTCATTCCAACATTGAGGCCCTACCCTGTTATGTATATGCATACTGTAAAAAGATTTTGAAGATGTGGAAGGAAGTGAATTACATTAGCCATTATCTTCATCTTTACCATGTCTCCATATTTAATGTTCTAATGCACATATTCAAGTTGACAGGTTTAAGGTCAGCAGTTGTGGCACTTCAAAATATATCATGACTAAGATGAAGGGGGAAAAAACTGTACTTTTGATAAGTCACATTGCAACATATTAACAAGCAATTACAACACAGAAACAAAGCTTTTTGAACCGGTCTTTAAGGAACAGAATGCAAAGTGGGGATTGTTTTGTTAGCTAAACGCAACACGTATTGTCAAAAGTCAGATGGTTATACTGACTGACTCATTAAAAAAATCTGCGTGATTAAATGTTGTGTTCATGTATCGACCACCACCGGAGTAGAGCTCACTCTATTAGTGTGAATAATTGTAAAAGTGGAATATGACATGAAGACAGGATCAACATATTCAAAAAACTTCTGTTCACCTGATTAAGTTTCCTCAATTTACATAGATGCTCTTACTAGATGAGTCATTTAGATGATTTGCATTCAGCCTGGAAGAATTAAACTAGATAGTCTCCAAAAAAAGCTCCTGATCATCAATTTACTGGACTGAGTACCCGTGACCATCAGCTGCTAATGAGCCGCATCAATTCACAGTTAGCCATCATCTCAGTTACATTTAGCATATTGCTCTGACCCAGGATCTGCCAGCAGGTGACCACTAAACACGTTCATCCCATTCACTTGCTACTATATGAAGCAACGCCAATGTCATAAGAGACAATAGGCAGCTATGTACTACTCTGCCCCATTGCTAATAGATATAATATTGGAGGGAGGAAATGGGCTTGTAATGAACATCTGTCCCTGTTGGCTGACGGGGATATGAGGGAGGAGTGGCCCTCACCTACCCAGGGAGGAGCTGGGGTAATGACTCCAGCTGGTGGTGACAGATTTCTGGGTTGGGGGAAATTGGGCGTGTTGGCTGAAACCCATGAAGTGGCTAATACAAGCTCACGCTAGGCAATGGTCACACTGAGGATGCTTTCACCTCAGATGGGAATTGTGGAAAATGCCATCCACCAGCTTCCAAGCTGTAAATACAGACCTCAGATTCTCATTTTTGACAGAAGAAATTATGAAAAAAAAAAAAAATAGTTCAAACACAAACATATCCAAATTGTACCAGGTCATCTGATGGGTAGTCCCACCTGATGTGTGTTCATTATTAACATAAAGAAATTGGGGTCAGAATGATAGATAATGACTGCACCTTTTTGAATCCACTCAAGCAAATTTAGAGAGGTTAGATCCCGATACTATGACTATGCTATGAGTCAGAGAATAAACCCATTGGCAGTAGGAGAAAGTATGATGAAAAGTTTTCAAAGTTCTGCTTTAGAATAACCTTTCTCTGCTCTAAGGTCGGCTTGAAATTATGTAGATCAGAAAAATATTCAAGCAGAGATGGAAACTGTATTAACTCGTTTGACCTACGGAAAGTTGGCCTCAGTGCAGCAGTTAGAAAGTCAGTGAGCCTAGAAGGTTCCATATGGAGTGTTTGACCACTAGTGGTCAGCGCTAATTTTGGCACCTGATTTTTTAAAGTTTGCCTTTTGATAAAAATGCAGATCTGTGGAGTCGTCATACATTTGATGACTTTAGATTCGACTTGACAAAATCAAAGCAGACTTGCAACTCGACTTGGACTTCAACACCAGTGCCTCATGACTTTATTTAAACTTGAGCCTTTTCACTTGAAAATACTATACCTTCCAAGTTCCAAGATTTAAAAAGTATATTTAAATACAACAAGACAGAAACATACACAACTCATTCTGTTGTGGTGCTGGTTGTTAGTGATGATAGTGCAATGTCAGCAATACTTTTTTATGATTAGGTTCAGGTGTACTTGCTTTAACAAAAGAATAGGGTTAGGGTAGGGTTAAATGTAATATTATTACTCTGTGAAAAGGGCATTACCTTTGGTGAAGAGCACAAAATGACTTTGAATGAATGAATCAAAGTTTAGGACTTGGGCCTTGTCAGTCTTGACTTGGGACTTGTGTGCAAAGACTCAAGACATACTTGTGACTTTCAAAACAATAACTTAAAAAACAAAAAATGTCTATTAGTTTTAGTGAGAGGAGTTTTGTTACAATAGACCTATGTTCTTCTAAATAATGTAATTAAATTGCTTTGTTAATTGTATTACATCTCCCAGCCCCTGCAAACAAAATACTTCATGAAGGTAGACGCTTGGCTACGCCCAAATACCACAGATGTGGGTAGTGAGACCGATCCATTTCAGCTTAATCCATCAATTCCCCAATCAACATATACTGTTCTGGATCTTGTGTGGCTGGAGCCTACCCCAACATGCAGTGTATGAGTGACTTTAAAAATATTTTTGAACGCCCGTAGATACTTCTGAATAGGAAAGGCATTGTGTGGCCTTTAAACATAAACAAAATGTTTTTAGTAAAACAAAATGAATTTAAACAGACTAGAAATTCTACTCCTTTTTATATAATGTTAATCTTTCTCAGTTTCTGTGGGAGGTGTGTGTGTGTGTGTGTGTGTGTGTGTGTGTGTGTGTGTGTGTGTGTGTGTGTGTGTGTGTGTGTGTGTGTGTGTGTGTGTTTTATTTTTTA
>JAVQJL010026619.1:0-81290 GCA_036024295.1 Nannoperca obscura | reverse complement strand
TATATATATATATATATATATATATATATATATATATATACCATATAGTATTTTTTTTAATGAGCTGTGCCAGTCGAGGGTCCAGTTTACTCACTAAGATCTGTTCCTAAGTGGTTTGTTAATGTGCTGAGACCATGTGTGATGACATGGGTCTTCATTAATTAATTGTCTAGGATTATGAGAGCAAGCTGGAGGCTCTTCAGAAGCAAGTGGACCGTTACTACCCAGAAGTCCTCGAAGAAGAGGAAGAGCCAGAAGAGGAAGGTAGTGCACATTATTGGACCAGATACATGTCTGCATTGGTGGTGAGCAAATCCTCAAAAAGTGACGGTGTTTCATCCTTTCCTCCCACAGTGCAATGGACAGAGAGGGAAAGGGAGCTAGCTGTGTGGAGCTTTCGTAAGTGGCGGTGCTACCAGTTCACCTCTCTCCGTGACCTATTATGGGGAAACGCCATCTTCCTTAAGGAGGCCAATGCCATCAGTGTGGAGCTCAAGAAGAAGGTCCAACATGTTGCTGTCATTTGGACTCCATTATATCCACCGATTCATGTAGAAATATGGCTTTCTGACCAAACCAATGCTTTCTGTGCCCCTGCAGGTCCAGTTCCAGTTTGTGCTGCTCACAGACACTCTATACTCCCCCCTGCCTCCCGACCTGTTGCCCTCAGAGGTGAATAAGGACAGAGAGATACGACACTTCCCACGCACCATTGTGGCTGTGGAGGTGCAGGATCAGAAAAATGGAGCCACCCACTACTGGACATTAGAAAAGCTAAGGTACATGAACATGATAATTAGACCCACAAATAAAAATATCTGCAAGCCTTTGAGAAACAGTAGGAGCATATAGTGTCTTTGTGAGGGATACATTTCATACAAAGCACAGTATTAAATAGAAGAACATTTTTCATGAGCTGCATGCTGTGCTTCTTTTTAGCAGTGAATTTTTTAATGATTGTTGCTGCTTCTTGCAGGCAAAGGCTCGATCTCATGAGAGAGATGTATGACCGCGCTGCTGATGTGCCCAACAATACCTCTGAAGACTGTGAAAATGTGATGACCGGAGGGGACCCCTTTTATGACCGCTTCCCCTGGTTCCGTCTGGTCGGCAGGTACATGCTTAACACCACTGGCCCTATACAGAATACATGGACAGGACAGGACAGGAAGGCGTTCATACTGAACTCATACAAAGGTCAACAGCAGAGAGCAAACGGAGGCCCAGTCTCATAGTTGTCCATACAGGATAATGGGATTCTGTTGGCTGTTATTGTGCATGTGGTTTAATGATGGACCATAATGACGGAGACACCAGCACGAGGTAGTCTGCAGCCAGCCTCATTAGGGTGTCTCTGTCATTACATACTAATGTCTGGTGTTCCCAGTGTGTGCTCTGAGTGCTCCACTATCATCAAATATTTCCATAAATTATATTTATATGAAGGACTTACTCACTAATCAATCTTTTTTTTAATGATCACACATTTTCACTCACAGCTTTTAAATGTGTTAATTGAGCATTTTATGTATTCACAATAAACCTGTGTCATATCTCCTCATAACTGACAACCTTTACCTCAGCGTGCTGCCAATTCTCAACTTTAAAATGTTATTTACTTTATTAATGAATGGAGTTGCTGCTTTTTCTGGTAGCCAGTGGGGGTATATTCGTCCTTAACACGGGCTTTCAGCTTTAAAACAAGGAATGGAACTGACAGCCAATGGAAATGATCGGTGCATACTAGCTGATGCCAGGCCCATCTTCTTTTAATGGGAATAGTCGACATTTCATCAGTCCTCCTACTCAAAGCCTGCCGTTTCTTTCTCTCCCACCTAGGCACACAGCCTCCCAGTCTCTCTGCCATGCTCTCTCTGTCTCCTCTCTCTCTTGCAAATGGGTCCTACATGCAATCACATGGCCCTCTTACATAATATTCAGCTCCTCAAGCCTTCAATGTCATTTAGCTCCTGTGAGACAACCAAAAATGATCAGGCAGTAATCTGAAAAATGTCCCCTTGAATTATGTCTATTCATACAATAGGTGGGCAATACAGGCAGGCGTATGTTGCCAAGAGTACCACATCTAATTACATTTAGTTCCCCAGACAAATGTATGTATACAAATGTATAAGTGTCTGTTACACTACAAAGACACCAGAGGCACTCGTATGATCTCTTTAAGCTTACCAGTAGAGCCACAGCTTCGGTTCACTCGTGATGGAGGGAGCGCCGCTGATTTTACTAACTGCTGTTGATAATCTGTGGGGAGTCATTCACAAAGAATTGTTGTTATACTGTATATTAATGCTACTTAAATTAATTCAGTCTTCAACTTTAGCAGCCTAGTTATATTGGATATTTTTTATGTAAATATGTATGGTACTGATACAATAATAAATTAGAATTTATAATACAATTAGATAGATAGGTTCAAATATATTAAGTATAAGTGTATATATATAAGTACTCAGCAAACTAGAATCTGTGATCTCTAAGGGGCTTGGATGAATACATAAACAGATAAAAATAAGGTCAGCCAGCCTTAGCATAACCATTTCCGGCTCCTGTGATACCTGGAAGTGGCCGGCCTCTTGGGAAGCTAATCTTTTTTCCACAAGGTGTTATTCATCACCTTAATGGTCTGGCACACCTAATTGCTGTACATACACTCTAACAAAAGGCGGTAGATACTGCTAACAACGTTTGAAGCTTGTGTCGCACTCTTCCATCTGTCCATCTGTGTCCACTATACATGTGTGCTGTCCACTAAAACAGACAGTAGAAGCAGATTTTGAAGGTTGTCTCTTGTGGAGCAGTCCCTGTGGTTCTCTACCGTCCCTCTTGTTTAAACAAGTGTGTGCTTTCTATCTAACTGTACTAACCTAGTTCCCATGTCTCTGGCTGCACCAGAAACCCCATTTTCAACACGTGCATGAGTGAGCGCATGAGTGACCCTATCCCGTCCCCGACCCTCTCCAACTCTGAAATTACTGAGCTGGCTGACCCGCAGCGGGAGGGTCGAGGGGAGGAGGAGGAGTTGGAGGACCTGGACGATGATATCTTTTTGGACGACCCGTGCTTGGAGCTCGGGGGAGAGGATGATGATGATGATGATGATGATGATGAACATGATGATGATGATGATGATGATGATGAGGGAGAGCTCTGCCAAGGCTCCAGCGAAGGCCAGGATCCCTTTTACGACCGCTCACCTTTATTCAGTGTAGTGGGAAGGTTGGTGAGGTTTCGGGAGCATGCTGGTGGAAACTAGCTCTTTCACGCTGAGACGCAGGGTCTGTTTCCCTCAATAGACATCAACACAGATCAAGTGAAACTTTTGAAAACGCAACACACAAAGCTGATACAGAATAAGAGTATGTTCTCACAAAGTCCTCACTCTGTTGCGGACTGAGTTCATGAAATATGCACATGAAATCAAAGACTGTCTTTTGTTTTCTTATGTGGCATTGACTGTTGCTTGATTTTCTTTGTTTTTTTCACACTAACTTAGACTGAATGCGTCTCCTACATATTACAGTTCTACTTCTAAAACAAGTACTCTATGTCAGCCCAGGGTGGGTCAGTTCATACCACTTGTTTCCATCCAAGCAAAGTTGGTGATCAACGGCTGCTTGAGTTGTGTGTCTCACTTATTACGTGTGGCTATATGCACATTAGCAGCTTTTGAAGAAGACCATTCACTAGCCAAAGCACTGACATGTCTCATGGAGTATTTTCAGGTCTGATTTGTGTAACACAGGAACCCACAAGTGAAATGTTTTCACCTTGCTGTCAAACCTGAATAAGGATGAAAGAGTTTGGAAATTATTCTTCTGAAATAGCCAAGTGGTGTTCAAGGAAGACTCAAAATCTCAAGATGAAAGAGCTGGTTTTTACTGCAGCTGTCTCTTTTAGGCATGCCAGAGCACAAGTCTTTTCATTTTGACCTTTTTTGTCAATTTTAACTTGAATACGTCTGATGATGAACTAGTGCCCCTCCTTTGCAGCAATTAGCACTTTGACCCAGGAGGTGCACTTTGATTTCTGATGTCATTCGTTGGTTTTTGGTGTAGCATACAACATATTAAGCTGTTGGCAGTTTTTTTTTCAAGCTGAGCCATGTTCCGTATG
Organism: Nannoperca obscura; assembly: GCA_036024295.1. NCBI lineage: Eukaryota > Metazoa > Chordata > Actinopteri > Centrarchiformes > Percichthyidae > Nannoperca > Nannoperca obscura. The sequence goes on along the minus strand of JAVQJL010026619.1, from coordinate 77,156 downwards.
ATGATTTCTGTTCCATTTGCTTTTGATTCCTTTGAGTCGAGAAGTTGAAAGCATTTTTGTTCACCCTTTTTTGTCCTGAGCATGCCTTCTTTGCACCTCACCAATCTTGTCATAAGTCCTTCCCTTTTTTACACTCTCTCCACCCTTAAATGTCTACCATAAATGTCTACCCCTATTGGCTCGTTGGAAACGTGGTCCTTGACTGCAAAATCAAATATTGTAGCTAAAAACTAGAGATTTGAGAAACCAAGAAAGAGAAACATTTCTAGTGCAGTTTTATAACCAAACGCTAGTCTTTTCACTACCCCTGGAGTATTTTCAAATCTAATGCAAATACAAAGTGCCTTCATTTGTTATGTAGTGTAATGTTTTCCTATTGAGGCACATTCAAGTTGCAGTTGCATTGTAGTCATTAAGAGATGCAAAAAAACCTTTATTTCAAGAATGGAATTCTCTGCTCACGAGGAAAACATATTCTGTCCAGCTTAATAGTGAGCTGGTTTCCAGTAGTTTGAAATCATTTAAAGAATTCAAAGTTGACCCTTACACACATGCTCCTTACCCTCACCAAGCTGTCACCAGTACAGTACAAAAGTTAAGGATTACTGCATGTGACCCATAATTATCCTGATAATGTCATTATTCATAGATAGTGAGGAAAAGCCCCTACAAAGCGATAGTAAAGGGCAGCCATGGCCAACGCAAGAGCAGTCCCAGCTTCTGTTTGGTTGCTTTGCAGCTCTGTGTTCTGTTGTCCAGTCCAGTGAAATGTTATCAAATCTGAGTCATCGTCTCAGCTCGGTTGTTTTTAACCTTTTACCGTCTCTCCCTTTCCTTCTGCTTCCTGTTCAGGGCTTTTGTTTATCTGAGCAACCTACTTTATCCGGTTCCTCTTGTTCACCGCGTGGCCATCGTTAGCGAGAAGGGAGAAGTGAAGGGCTTCCTCCGAGTGGCAGTGCAGGCCATATCAGGTAAGGCCCGGATCCTCACCATTGTTGAATCAAAGAGCTTGAAGGGATTGAAAGGACAGCTTGTGTGTGACTTCTAGAGGGAGTGAAGTGAAGGTGCTTTGTGTTTCCCTCCAGCTGACGAGGAAGCTCCCGACTACGGCTCAGGAGTGAGGCAGTCGGGCACTGCCAAAATCTCGTTTGAGGATCAGCAATATGAAAAGGTAGAAATTATTCACTGTACGTAGTACAGTCAGGATTCACCTGTGTACGATCACCTGCTAACCAGTCTGTTTTGCACCTTGCTTTTGCAGTTCCAGTCTGAGTCCTGCTCTATAGGACTGTCCCGTACAGGGATTTCTCAGGAGGAGCTTCGAATCGTGGAGGGGGAGGGGCAGAATGCAGAAATGGGACCCTCAGCTGATGAGGTCAACAACAACACATGTGCGGGTAATCGTATTTTATGAATGAATGGATACATGTTTTGTGTGTTTGGGTGTGTGTGTGTGTGTGTAGCGTCCCACTCGGCCCAGCAGCGGCCTAAGGCTGCTAAACTCGTGCCAGACTGACACCTTCTGTATAAAAGACTCACGATCGGATTGCCTCTGAGGACCAACACTGGTCCAAAGCAAGGAGCAGGTGATACTTGGCCCAAGTCAGTGTCCCAAATCCTAGCCAAACCCCATCCATTCATGGTTCATGGTGCCAGAAAACAACTCAGCATGCTGACTATGGGCTCCCTGGAATGCCAGCTTTAACCTGTGTCTGATTTCTACTTTGCCTTCCTCGCAGCTGGTTCAGATGAGCTGGAGAATCCACTGAAGGCCAGTGTGGACGGCCCGCTCGACACAACTCTGGAGCACTTGAGTATCGGTAATGTCTTTACCTTCAGGGTGACTGTCCTGCAAGCCTCCAGCATCTCTGCAGAATACGCGGACATCTTCTGCCAGTTCAAGTGAGCAGTTCATCAAAATGTTCAATTTTTTCTCATTTTCACTCCCATGACTGGCCATACATATCATGTTCTGTTCAAGTGTTTCACATGTAAATAGTCATGTTTTCCAATTTGGATTGATTTCAGTTTCATCCACCGCCATGATGAGGCCTTCTCCACTGAACCCCTAAAGAACACAGGCCGCGGCCCCCCTCTTGGCTTCTACCATGTGCAGAATGTAAGAAGTATCAGACAGACTCTGTGCAGTGATGAATTGTGGCTGGGTTTAATTGGTCAAGTACTTTAACATCAATGTGTTGTTTTATAGATTGCTGTTGAAGTTACTAAATCCTTTGTTGACTACATCAAGACTCAGCCTATTGTGTTTGAGGTGTTTGGACACTACCAGAAACAGCCTTTCCTTCCACTCTGTAAAGATGTCATCAGGTACCTGGCTATAGACATGATTTACTGAGATACAAAGATAGAATTTATATTTATAAATAAATATTTATATTATGTTTTCCTAAAATGACACATTGTTATTTCCACAACCAGTCCACTTCGTCCCTGCAGAAGACAGTTCCCACGAGTGATGCCTCTGTCCAAACCAGGTAAATAAACTCCCTGCAATTACTTTGCTTGAATTTCACCATTTATTTATGTTGCATTGTCTTTGTACTGGTCTCCTTGCAAGTCATATCATCGTAGCTTCATGTTGTTGGATATGAGCAGCTGACTCTGACGCCTCGCCGGACCGGGAGAAATCACTGGAGCTGATCCGATACCTGGTCCCGGATGTGTTCAATGGGGCGCTTGTGGACTCGTTGTCAGGCCATGCTCTGTCTGCCGCTGGCTTGGCTGCTTCCTTCCTACTGGAAGGAAACGAGCAGGCTCAGCTGACAGCTCCGCCCACCTCTATCTGTTCAGTTATTAAAGCTCAGAAGCCGGGTTGGTTACTGATGTCAGATCCAAGAGAATCCTGTGACTGAAAGACTTTTTATATCACACGTTTATCTTGGTGTGACTTAAAATGCCATGGCACTGCTTTATTACAGTCAACTCATTAATGACTATTTCAAAGAACACAACGTGTCACTTTTATCTAGCGATTCATGCTGTGGCAACAAGCATCAATTTTGCTGAATAATGGCTCAAATCCAACATTGAAGTCCTTCCAGCTATGGGTCGATGTTTTGTTACCGACTCTGTGACATGACCTTCCTGTAGAGGGGGAGATAGAGTGAAGTGAATTAATTAGCATGTTCTGAGTCTTTCTGCTATAGTTTATGTTGCAGTTTCTACTCACTGACTAGTGAAAGATGTAATAGTTTTAAAAATGAAACATTGATATAAAAAGGGAGTTTTCTTGTGTCAGGATTCAGGTGGATTTGGCTCTCTGGTGTATTGTGTGTTTACTGTCGACCTGCGTGGTGGATTCTCCTTGCAGTTCCTTCTTTTAGCTCTTCTTGAATGGCATGAGAATGTCAACTATGCAGCACATTATACTGTTTATTTAGGAATGTAGATTTAATCATTTCAAAAAGCAATCACGATTGACAACATTGACGCTATTAAAGTAGAATACTTTTCAAAGAGTTTGTACACATGCTTTTCTCATGCACAGGATGGTTCAATCTGTATTTTGTACAACAAAGAAAGGGCTGTTCTGCAAAGTAAGAACCCACAGAGCTAGAAAAGGTTAATGGAAACATTTGCAAAATGTCAAATAGCATAAGGAAACTTAGTGGTATTCTCCTTTAAGAGAGGACTGCTTATACATTTGTGGAAGGAAAGGAGCTACAGGACTGAGTGGTTCCTCTCTTTCCCTGCATCACTGATTTCCTGTCTTCTTCCCTTTTTCTTTCCTTTGTAGGGTTAGAGCAGCTCCCTGCTGTTCGCCACTAGTCTGCTCTCTGTCTTCCCTCAACCTGTCTTACACTACCGGTCTGCTTTTTCAACACAGTACCTGCCACCAAGCTGACAGCTATGACCCGCCCGCAGGCAGGACCCTGCCACTGTAAATATGATCTCATGGTGTTCTTTGAGATCTGCGAGCTGGAAGCCAATGGAGAGTGAGTATCCTGTCCCACCCCTCACCAAGCATCCAGGGCTGGATTTTTTCTCTGCTGATATTGGGAATGATTTGGCTGAGCTTTCCATGTCATTTTCAATAAAAACTAAATTGGGAATAAGAATAATGATCCTGTAAAACTTTGGATCACATAAATGTCTCCAACGCTATAAATCACATGACCAAATCAGTGAAGCGTGTTTTCATCTGTGTCTTCCAGCTACATCCCCGCAGTGGTGGACCACAGAGGAGGAATGCCTTGCCACGGCACATTCCTGCTGCACCAGGTATGTCAGTCACACTGTGAGCAATTATAATATTTTGAATATTTTAAATGTACTAAACATACTGAGTACATTTATTTCTTTCCTGTCTCTGTTCTTCACACCCACAGGGCCTCCAGAGGAGAATCACTGTTACCATTGTACATGAGTCAGGAGGTGACATGGAATGGAAGGAAATCCGTGAGCTTGTTGTGGGTAAGTTTGGTTTTCTTTCTTACACTGAAAACCAAAACATTGCACCAGCAGTGATATTGCCTTGTGTATGAGCTATTCTAACTGAGGCACTTGTGCCTCCCTAGGACGTCTCCGCAGCACCCCTGAAGCTGATGAGACCATCATTGACCCCAATATTCTCTCTCTCAACATCTTGTCTGCTGGGTATGTCAGGCCCATGCAAGATGACCGGTACGTACTGGTGTTGATGGAAACGTATTACTTTGCAACAGCCAGATCTTTTTAAGTGAAGCATAACACCGGGTCCATCCATCTTTTGTTGGTTTTATTCGATTTTGAATTTATATGGTCGATGGGAATTCAATATTAGAAATGTCTAATGGCCACACCCATGTTTGTTTATTCTAGGTTAAAGGTTGATGCAGCAAACCAGTCTATGGTTCTGTTTTTTATGTCAACAACAGTGTTATCTGAGGACCTCACTTTATTACTGCTGTGGCAGCTTCTGCACTGGAACACGGGCAAATGCATGGCATAGTGAAGCAGCTGTACTTGCCAAAAAAAGCATGGCAGAGGATGCCCAACTTGAATGCTATAACAAACCCCAGCAAGTTCTTTTGTGTTGTTGTCTTTATTATTGTCTGCATGATTCCACTTTCCTCTTCCTAATTGCAGGAGGCCACCCATACAAAATCCAGAGTGACCATGAGCAAAGTGAATCCAACTTCCCTTGAGTTATTTAAGAGTAGCTTTTTAAACCTAAATCAGCAGTTCTGAATTCACTTGTCCATGCTGGCTGTTCAACCCTCCTTGCTGTTAATCCGTGCTTTGTTGTTTGTCACCATTGCACCTACATGTTGCATCTCACCTTGTTCATCACGTCACCTCTAACCCTCTCATCTCTCAAATGTGATTAGATCTACTAACCCCAACACTGACCTGCTTATAGACTTCAAGAGCCACTATTTTCCTTTTTTACCAAGCACCCTCAGTTTACTGTATCTCACCGCTGAATGAACAGGCTTTAGCTGTAGCAATTCAAATGCTTGTCTTTCTAACCTATCCAGCAGCATGTATCACTGCAAGTGCAGTAGTATAAAATCACTAACAACCCTTAAACATCTGTATTTGGACTCAGTATGATGTCATACATTGAACATACAACATTTCATCATCACTTTATCAAATCCCTGATTAACTCTAGATATTTAAAGATCCTCTCCAAACATGTTTTAATGTGTTCATAAATTGCTCTACTTTGAATAGTAATTCGTATCTGATGTGTTCATTTCATGAGCTAAGTTCAGTTATCTTGTTAAAATCTTTAAAATGATGTCCGTTCTCCGTTTATGTGCGCCAAAGGCTTCAAGTTTCCACATCACACTCACAGCACGCAAGTGGAATAATGGAGCAGGATTGGCTGCTTCCAAACTATTTGTGATGTCACAAATCAAGCTTGTAGGCCTGCCACTGAAAGTGAGATTTTCAGTGAGCTCAAAGAAACTTTTCACTTTCAGACTCTGCACATACATCATTATGTACAGTGAAGCTCTGACATTCAACTGGAGGAACAAGAAGAAAATAGTAGTTTTGAACGGGGAACTTTAAGAATGGAAAAAGTCTCTGTTATTTGAACCAGTGAAAATTGTGTTTCTGGGTGTGTTGTGAAATTGCAGTGTAGTTTGTAGAGTAGCAGGGAGAAGCTGGAGCCTGAATGAAACTCACAACTACAGCAAACAACAACCCAACAGACCAGTGTCGTTTCTGATATCATACTGACATTCACACAGAAGGGACAAAAGCCATAAGGTAGTGACTGACAACTTAAGGGGAAAAATAGTTCCCATGTACTTAAATTGTAGTGAAGTGTAAAAACTTTTATGCTGTTCTGAAAGCGAGCCAGTAGAGGGCAGTATCTGTCTATTAAAGCTCTTGGCCCCATATTTAGAACTACTGATATGTTATCTAAGTAACATGTTTATTCAAGAAATGCAGTAAATACTGGCATAAAAAACACTAACTCTTTATTGGTTTGTCTTTAAACATCCAAAATCACTTACCATTAACATCACTACTGTTATGGTGGCACATTAACTCTTTCAGTGGTAGCATGTATCATACAGTGTATTTACAATGTAGTATATGGAAAATAATCATTGTAGATAAAATGATTATATTATCCAAGTTAAATTTATGAAAACTGTAAAGTAATTTTTGCCATTTAACTTGTGATTTTTATTACCCTGTTTTAGGCTTATTGCTTGATTCCTCTGCTCTCTCAACCAATGTCCGAAAAAAACCTAACAATACCAGCATCAACATCCCCCAGACTTGAGTTTACTGAGTTTCAGTCTAAAGCAACCAAACCCAGTGCTGTCCAGTGGCCCTGCTCAACTAACCTTTCTTTGATCACGGTGCTACACGCCTGGGGTTTATTTTAGCCCTCAATGTTCGTCCTGTTATGGCCTCACTGGCCAAGAACTGGGTTTCAGGGCTCAGGGTCAGGCTGTGGTCCAGCATGGCCTCTGGTCATCAAGGTATACATGGATGCTAACATTTTTCTCCCTCCAGTCCACTAACAGAATGTTGTTTTTTGCTTTCGCAGACAGTTTCTTGATTCGGACATGCCTAGGTATATTATTTTGCCTCTCTTCTCATGTACTTAAGTTACACAAAACACGTCTTATTTTTCTAACCTCCCTACACCCTGTCATTCCTACTGGGCCTCCAGTGATTTCGTTACCCTCTCTCCTACTCTGCCATTACTGTCAGCAACTCATCCGTGCCTCTTTGTGTTCTCCCCCTCATGAGAAGTGAGGGATGTGGTTCTGCATGTCCCCGGTTCTCTTCCTGCGCTGGGTGTGTGTTTGAGCTGTTATCAGGCTGCGGTTATGATGGACAGGGTCTGCATGGCTCGCTTTGCTTCACATGGACTTTCTGACTGTGTCTCTGCTGGAGGTGTCGTGGGGCCAGAATCACACTCTCTGTTTCCACTTCAGCAGTTGCAGCAGGAACTATCTCATGAGGCTGATTTTAGAAAGTGTACATCCTTTTGGACAGAATTTTAAAATGTTGCCAACATTTTTAAAAAGTATCTTTTTATATTGTCTTTTTCTACTTCTGGTTGTTTACTGATGCTAATTTATTCACAGATTAAATTTAACAGTCAGCAAAGTCACATCCAACATGATTGTACTCTTCCTGCAATCAGAGGGTGGTAGTGATCTATTATTACAACACAAATTCTTAGAGATGCATCCTGTCCTCAGCAAGAATATTCATAAAATGTTCTTACTATGTTTATTATTGTCATATTTGTTTACCTTTCCAATGAAGCAATATTGTGAATCTATGGATATGACTCTGTTAGTTACCTTAAATCCCAAGAGAGGGAGAGTACTTCCCATCACAGCTACAGAATATTAACAAGAACACTATTACTCAAGTGCCGTAATATGGATCACATCATTTACAGTACCCGCTCGGGCACGCTATTCAAATGCAGCTATTAAAATGTAATCCAGTGAACCATTACCTCACCAGTAGCACTTTGCCCAAAATTGCTGCAATGTTGTGAATATTTTTAAATCTTACTCGTACCTCAGCGAAACGCTGCCAAACCCCAGAAACAAACGGCTCCTCGCATGTTCCGCCAGCAGCATGACTTCAGTCCTGGCTCCCGCAATTTTTAGGAGGTAGTAAAACACAGAGAAGCACATGTTGGTGTACTGCAAAGAGGAAATTGCTTCCTTGTAGTGTAAGTGAACAGTTTTCTACTACTGGCAAAGAAGTGTGTGTGTTAATGCGCTTACTAATTACTTAAAAACAGGCCATCTCTACGTTGAATCCCCTTTTATTCACACAAAGCAGCAAGTTCTCTTTACTACAGAGTCAACTCATTCCATTTGCTGTTTGCTTTCTTTTGGGTGACACATTGTTCACTTTCCCACAAGGTCACCTCAGTCCAAGGTCAGTGAGCCCAACATCTGAACCTCATAAAGAGTCCATTCAGCCTGTTTTTATGGCTTACAGAAACATTAGTTTCCTTTTACAATTCTTGCTTGGATTATCTTTTTATATTTAAGGCCATACCGGGATGCAGGCCAGAAGAATAACTGGTTTCAGTGTGTGATTATTTCCCCTCGGGGGAAATGGGAAAAATCATGCACATTAACGTATGGAGTAAATTAGGGGCGTAACAGAAAGCAGTATTGTTTTGCTTGAGGAATGGCCACGTGCCGTAATTTGACCTTTTCACTGGTTTGATCAGCACCTTCCACAGGATTTCTCAATCTCTCGTGGGTGAGCTGTACTATCCATGGCAGTGTCTACATAGTGAGATAACGGTGTGAAAAAAGACAAACACACGAGCGCACAACCACAGCTTACTTCCTGACTCTCACTTTCTATTCTTTTGCTGATTTCTTCTTTCTCACAGCATTTCCTTGGGACTTGACCATAGGTATTTCACTGCCCTGTCCCTCATTTTTGTTTGGCTGTCTCTCATCCCCCCACACCCCTCTGCCTTTTCCTGTGCTCTCTTTGCTTTTCTGTGGTGTTTTGTACAAAGCAGAGCATCAACTCAGTCAGCCTGTTGCATGCAAAAAGATTCCATTAGAGCTTTTGTTGTACTAAGATTATGAGGAATACTTACTATCATGTTAAAATACTGTATAATGCCAAAAGTACACTGATTTTGAATATTTTTCTTAGTGTATCAAATCAAATTTTAGTCCACATCTTTTTGTATGTGAGGTATGTTTGATTATTGAAATATTATTTCGATTTATCTTTATTTTCATATAAACATCTCTGTTGTTAGGCTCATAGACTTAAGCATGGGTTTAGCTCTGACCAGTAATCTGTTGCTCAGGTAGAAGGACTTTAAATATTGACCGCTGATTCGTTTTCTTGGCTTCTTGTCGCTCGGATCACATCAGAACTTTCTACCGCTTCGAGACTGCTTGGGACAGCTCCATGCACAACTCCCTGCTACTGAACCGAGTCACTCCATATGGGGAGAAGATCTACATGACCCTCTCTGCCTACTTGGAGGTACAGTACAGTGCCTACATTCATGAGAGACAGAAACAGCTCTTACAGAGGTGATGTGTGAATGAAGATCAATCCTTCTTCTTTTATCAACTGCAGATGGAGAACTGCACCCAGCCTGCAGTCATAACCAAAGATATCTGCATGGTGTTTTACTCTCGAGACACAAAGCTCTCAGCCTCCCGCTCTATCCGAAACCTCTTTGGTACTGGAAGCTTGAGAGCGGCAGATGGGTGAGTTTGAAACTTCATACTATTAAAAACACCATGTGGCTCCTGTGTTCTCTCTGTTAATTAAGAGCTCTGTTTATTTTTCTAGAAATCGTGTAACTGGAGTGTATGAGGTCAGCCTATGTAACCTGGCAGATACAGGAAGCCCAGGTGAGAGTCAAGACAAAGCTACCATTTCTGCATTAAGCTCACCTCTGCAACATTGCTAACCCTGCACCTGCCCACCCCAGGTATGCAGAGGAGACGCAGGCGGGTGCTGGACACCTCAGTGGCCTACGTCCGTGGGGAGGAGAACCTGGCCGGGTGGAGGCCCCGTAGTGACAGCCTCATTCTGGATCACCAGTGGGAACTGGAGAAACTCAGCCTCCTTCAAGATGTGAGGGTCATTGGTTACCTTTTCCTTCATAGTATCATCCTGATTTACAATTTACTGTACAATTGAAATGCACTCCTACACTTATGTGGTGACTGGTGTGTTTATAGGATGGCTTTTAACTATAAAAGTGACGCATACTGTTATGAAAGCCTCTGCTTCTTCAAGGTTGTAAGTAAATACGATTTTGATTAATTCATAGAGCACTTACTAGGATTACTCCAAATCAAAACATTTTAATACCATGGGAATAAAAACAGCATGATTTAAGGTTATTAAAGGAAAGCTCTAAATTATGAAAGACTATTTTATGATCATATAATTCTGTGAAGTCTTAGTAATGGTGCCGCGGAATTTTGAACTAATTGTAATTGCGCTACAGCTTCTTGGCTTAATGACCCCGGGGGTTTCTTGAACTCAACTTTTGAGTTAGGAGCCTGGAAACCTAAGTGCTGAAAAATGCCAATACAATGCCAATGTCAATACAAGAGCTGCAGTTTTGTTGCGATTTAACTGTAAAACACTATGAGCCCTCAAGGCACTCAAAGCAATTATAAGAGACACAGCCAAATTGATGGATAAGCATGTAGAGGGAGAAAAAGACAGGACCCAGGATTGATCCTTGAGGAACTCAACAGGTCAGATGAGCACAATTAGACAATTTCTAAATAATGGATACAAATAAGTTATGAGTAAAAGGAAAAACATCAAGACCTACGCAGTGCCAGATATCCCAACCCATTTCCTCAGATGATCTAATAAACTATTATGATTTATTTCATTGAAAGCACCGCAGAGAGCCATCTGATGGAAACCAGACTTGAATTTGTCCAATAAAATGTTTTCCCCTTTAATTTCCAAAGGTTGCTTACTAACAGCTTCCTCTTAGGTCCAAGGGGCATTGTGTGTTGTCAGTGATTGTAATGTTTCTTTTTTTCCATATTCTCTCAGGTGGAGAAGACCAAACATTACCTCCTGCTGAGGGAGAAACTGGAGTCTACCCTGCTCATGGGCCAGGAGTCCCTGCTGTCCTGTGTCACAGAGGAGCTGAGTGAGACTCCTCAGCCCCATGAGGTCGACCTGCAGGCCAGTGCCAGCTCTGAAATCACCACTGAGAGGCAGAGGGAGCTTGCTGCCAAGGTCAGCCATCATTACTTAGGGAATACTGAATTTCAGCTCTGACTTAAGTGCAGTCTTGACTGTATTTTCTTGCCAGAGAAGAGTCTGTCCTGTTCTATGATCTTTGTCAATGTATATGCATTAATGTCAAGTTGAAATATAGTCCGTGCTTACATGTGAATGATATCACAGATCTGATTGTACTTATCTTGTATCTAACCATAGAAGACATTTTAAGCTGTCTGTCCTTTTTATACAAAGTGTTTGCGGCTGCTCACTCATTCCTTCAACCGGGAATACAGCCACGTGTGTGTCAGCGCCAGCGAAAGCAAGGTAGCACTCAAACACTCAAATTCAAACCTACATATGAAAAAGAAATCATTTTGAAGTCTGATGATTGGTTCCTCACAGTCGAGCGAGCATGCAACGCTGTGTTTGTGTGTGTTACAGATCTCAGAGATGTCCGTCACAATGCTAAGAGACTCCGCTTCTATCTCTGCTCTCAACACAATCACACCCTCCTCAACATGCCCTTCGCTGGTTGAGGGTTGCTATGGCAATGCTGAACTCAGGTCAGTCCTAAGAAGTGCTTGTATGATTATTATTATGTATTACTTGTCATCCTTGGTAGTCATGGTAGCCTTTTTTATGGGGGTAATGTCACTCAGTCGTTGCAAAGTACTTTGGTTAGATAAGGTGTAAGAAGCTGCTTTGTTATTATGGCTCACAGACCTCTTGTTCCTGTTCTGCAGACCCCCTACGCCTCGCTCTCGTGCTGTCAGCCCCAGTCCTGACACACAGCCTGAGGCAGAGGCCAAGAAGTCCGTCAACGGTGCCTCTGAGACCAAACCTCGGACCCGCAAATATGTCCCTGATATCCAGGAGATTAGAGTCAGGTGAGTCTGCCACATTAACTCCAAAACAGTCTATCACTTTGTGCTGAGAAGACATTTTCGTCCGTTTTACATGTGGTGATATTTCTCCTCTATTTCTGCAGCCCCATTGTATCGAAGAAAGGTTACATACATTTCTTGGAGCCCAACACTAACGGATGGGTGAAGCGCTATGTTGTTGTGCGCCGGCCGTACGTCTACATCTACAATACAGAGAGAGACACTGTGGAGCGGGCTATCCTCAACCTCTCCTCTGCCCAGGTGGAGTACAGTGAGGACCAGCAGGCAATGCTGAAGGTTGGTGGTTAACCAAACTCTCCTAAATTCCCTCTCTTATTGGTGAAAACCTCAGGTGTGCCACAATAAGCTTTTTTTTGGCTCTTTCAACAGACCCCGAACACATTTGCCGTGTGTACAGAACATCGTGGAATATTACTTCAAGCCACTAATGACAAAGAGATGCATGACTGGCTGTATGCGTTTAATCCTCTCCTTGCTGGAACTATCAGGTTAAAAAATGCTTTAATAGGTAAAAGTAAACACAAACGTATAACCTTAAAATGTACCTTTAACAGAAATACATTTTCTTTTCTGCCTCTCAGGTCAAAGCTGTCAAGAAGACGAGCCGGACAGATGAGGATGTGAAACAAGACTCATGAGAGAAGGATGAACACAAAGACTAAGATGTACATAGATCCTTGTCCTTATCCCTCCCCTTGTGCTAAGCTCCCACGCCCCACCCTCCCCCTCCACAGTCACCAACAATCATCTTTCCTCTGTACGTTCTCAGTTTATCACTAGTGTCATCGGCCCCTAAAGCGCCGTTTCGTGTCAGGCCTTTGCTGCGGTGTGAGTCTCGTAGTCAGAAGAACCTCTTCAAAAAGCTGTCACCGTACTGTACTGGAGTGTATTCATAGCTGGACGAATGATGAAAATGGAGGAAGTAGCAACAGTTTCTTATCTCAGATTACATATGTATGGTAATGTACTGTAGTTGTTGTCAGTGACACATCAAGCCTTATACATTTATTCCTTAAAAAATGCAGTGACATTTATTTTTACCTAAAGCTGCCATGTCAGTGAGGATCACTTACTACATTTGCATCAGTAAATAGACAAACGTGCAGATTCTTCTCTACTCTACTCTACTCTACAGCTATATATACAGTGTCTAAACTGGTTTGCATACAACGTACAGCTAGAAAATACAGACGAAAAGAAAAAAAATGACAGTTGAGCGTAACTCTCTTTCTTTCTGGTCCATGGATCCTGACATTGAGTAATCTGCTTCCTATTCCTAAAACGTCTTCATATCATCGTAGACTTCATGTTCTTGTGGCATTTTGATCAATCCATGTCATTTTAGCTACTTGTAGGAGCACCGAGCGTATCTACACAACACGCAATCAAACATCATCCCATTAATCCTCTCGATTTAATCTCATTCTCTACCTGAATTTGATTTCTTTTAAAATGTGGTATATTTAGATATTTAACAGCTTTATTATTTATTTCTGCATGTATTTATTTACAAAGACATTTATATTTCTAAAGTAGTAGTACCGTGCAATTTCTGCACACTGCACTTTTTAATATGAGTTCCTTAAATGTTTGAATAATACAACCATGTCCCCTTGTTAATGCTATTTAAATAACTGAATAACTTTAAGATTGTCCACTTTCTTTGTGCTGAAGATTACTTGAATCATACTATCCCCTTTAAGATTAGGATAGTCACACTTGACCTCTGACCCAACTAACATACATTTTAAAAAAGGTCAGTATATTGTAAGGTAGAGAATATTAAGGTGGTCTGTCCATCCTCAGCTGCACAAAGCTACCTTGTTAAATGATCACAAGTATAAACTGTTCCTCTAAGTACACAAGAAGAAACTGGTTTTCTGAATGATATGTATATTGATTAAATGTAGTGCCTCTTTTCAACCATACTGTACAGTATGCCTCTGCACCAGTTGCTTTGAATCTACATCCTTCATGCTGCTATAATACTGTTCTGGAAGTGTCTGCAGATCATTTTACATCACTCCTGCTTTTCATCATCATCACCATCACTTAACGGTTTCAGATTTATGTTAATGTTACACGTCTAATGTAGCAATCAGCTGTCAAATAGAATGGGATTTCCATAACAAAGAGTATACTTTTTATTTAAAAAAAAAACATATTTGAACATATTTCAAGATTGTTATATGTTAAACAATCTTGCTTTGAATGGAAACAAATCAATGCTGTTGGTGGTATCAAAGTGCAAGTTGAAAGACTGTACCATTCTTTTCTTTTATCCTTTCCTATGATCTTTGCTGCATTTCATTCAAACTGACAATGAATTTGAAACTGAACCTGTGCAAAATCTAGTGACAGATACAGCCTGTGAGATGTGTCAAGTTTGATCGAGGAGGATGCCTCGGGTCAGGCAGCCTGGAGCGCATGCTCCGTGACAGTAGTGACATTTGGCTTTCATACTGGGACAACATCTCAGAGCATTGAAATGTTACACAAAAGCGCAAAAATGTTTTCTTCTTCTCTTGAATCTAATGGCACAGTAAGCTTCAACAGGGGATTCAGTTATAACAAAGATTCTGTATATTTTTCTTATTACTGCTTAGGTAATCCATACAATACCTTACTCTACTATAATAATATTTCCTGCGAGTTGAAAGTATTCTGTGTGTTGTGGAGATATTTTGAAGTGATCCATTCCAAACATTTTCCAGCCCTACTCTGTGTACAACTGTCAGTAGTTGAATGTCTGTTCTTGTCTTTTGTTTGTTGTATAACAAGTTGGGTATGATCAAAGTCTGTGACAGACTTTCTTGGCAGGGACCGCAGTCAGTTTATTCAGCTATTGCATCATCATCAAGGGAACACCCTGCCGTACGATACATTACATTGTGTCAAGCACTCACTTATGTCTCGTTTCCTTTGAACCCCTATCTTAATGATTGATTGCTCCAGTCTGATTTCTGTGTTGAGATTATTCCTCTTGTTTTCATTTGGCCTTTTAAATGTGTCACATTTGAGCCAACCAAAGTTTTGTTGGTGCAGTCACAACAAAATTCACACTGAATGTACATTGATATTGGAACATACTTATTCTGCTGGAGTAGTTGTGTGGACTTGTTTCACAGTCTGGTTCCTTATTGATTGTACTGTCAGGGAACCAAATGTAGGCGCGTGGGATATACCTGTAATATTACGTCCCCTGATGTGTAGTGGAAGGTTGGTTCATTATGGCCCTGTTAGGCATTGCATCTTTGTACAGAGTAACACTTTCACTCTTGTTTCAATATCTTCCTTCACCATCATGCTCTGACAGCCTTCACAAAATCTCCTTTTTCTAATCCCCCTTTGACGGAATAACATTTACATTTCTGTGCTTCCACATCTATTTTTTTTGTTTTTTGTTTTTTTTTTGCACTACTATCAAATTGCACCGGTACATTTCTCTTTTTTTCCTTCTTCAAAAGGTTTTGCATTGTATATAAACATGATTGCTGTGAACAGTGTATTATAAAGTTGCAACCATTTTACAAAATCTTAAATGGGCAGTAGTTCAGTCAGTGTCGGAGTTTAGCGTCAAATGTTTGTGTACACTAAACACATTGTCATATATTAAATAAACATGGAAATTATGCAACACAAATCAATGGACTCCTGTTTTCTATAAAGATCGACGGCATTTTGTACGATGACCAAGCATTTATTTCTCATTAACTACAAACAAATACATGATTTGGGGTCTGACCCAGTATGTTATGCGGTGTAGCAATTGATACATAACTTTTTGCAGAAACTGACAGAAACCTTTTACAGCTACACTACCGTGGCAGCAGGATCCAGAGTTGCCATGTCCTCGTGCCAGCATTTCTGCACTGTTTATAATATATTTACGTCAATCTTAAATCTTCTAAATCCTCATCTACTAAACTCTGATTAACACGATCTTTTATGCTCTTCGGCATGACAAATATCCTGACTTTCAAACCGGGAATTTCTGTCAGTAAACAATTTATCCTGCCTATTAAGTGTTAACTAACGCTACAGGGGGAAAGCTGAGACTGAATGATCTTTGCATTAAGTTACATTCTAACGTTATATGAATTGAATTACAATAATAAACCAGACATTGTATATTAAAACGCTGAACTATAATTTTTTTATACACTGTTTTGAGCGTTCTCTGACATATTTAATTGCAGGTTGCAGGTTTACCTTTAAGACATCTGGCAACCCAGCGAAGTAGCACATCTCATCCAGTCATACAAACTTGCGAACTAGCTCATGATTAACACGGACACTAGTAAATCTATTCAGGACATCTTGACATCACTGCACAAGGTCAGACACAAAACCAAAAATGTCACCCTGCCACGTTATAAGGAGGAGGGAAGGAAATTAACAGTTAAATGTTAACTTGCTAGCAGAAATCAGTTAGCAGCACTAGCTAGCTTTAGCTAACGTTAACAGACGTTACCTATACGTTAGCGTTACCTGGCTAAACGTCACCTTGATGTGGCAGACATCGTCTGGCATGAGACAAGCTGTTTTAATCTTCCAGCTATATAAGTTTCACTGTCTTTGGAATTAACCGTAAGCATAGTCGGTAGCAGGAAGCTACCCGATAGCTGAGTACATAACGTTGCCAGTCACGCCTGCTGCTGACAACACGGATGTAACGTTAGTTGACCGCGTTGATTTCGGAGAAGAGACTCGGGACAAATGTGACAGTTTTAACGCTAAACATTGGTTTCAAGTTTGCATTAAACCTCTGCAGCCTCTGATTCCCTGCTGGCATTTAATTACACGCTCCATTGTTATAACCATGGTCAGAATTTGAGTAAGCAGTAACGTTAGCTCAGCTGCTACTCTATATTCAGTTACACCTGCTGTTCTGGGAATAATACTTCTTTGTCCAACCAGCTTTAAAAACACATTGTAAGCGCACACCTGTTCAAACAATGCGACCCTAACTAATTAAAGAGATCTTGATCTAATTGAATCAGATGTTTCGCTGTAAATAGTTATATGGTGTTGGATTATGAATCAAGTGACTGTAGTTTCAAATGACACTTCTGCTTAACTGTAATACATCTACACTGACATCACTGCATGTCTTTTTCTCCATAGGAGTATTATGGCCAAACAATCTGATGACATCACCTCGGTAACGGGTCACACCTTCACTGGCCATACCTTTCATCATTATTCAGAAATGAATCTAGACAGGTAGGAGGGTCTGATTTGGGAATGCTATGAACTCTTAAACTAAGTGAATTCAAAATGATATTGATTTGATGATTTCTTTTTATGTTCTTGATGTTTTATTATAATGATGTTGCATACATGACTCAAAGCAGTACATGAAACCAGATGAGAAAGTGTCTCTCCAATGTACCTCCTGCAATATAGGATCTACATGGACTACAATGCGACTACTCCGCTGGAACCAGAAGTGATCCAGGCCATTACTGAAGCCCTCCAGGATGCCTGGGGAAACCCGAGTAGCAATTATGTAGCAGGTGAAGAAAACGTGTGTGTGTAAATGCATTTCCTATTAGTGAGCTAATGCTGCTTTCCCTTAACCAATACGGTTGCATCTCAGCGTGCAAGCAATAAAAAAAGTACTTTTTTTTATAAGTCATTTGTATTTCTAGGTGCTAAAGCCAAGGCAACGATTAATCAGTCCAGAGAGAATGTGGCGAGAATGGTTGGAGGTAAAGCAGAAGACATCCTTTTCTTGTCAGGTGGAACCGAGGTAATTGTCGCTGCACTTTCTTTGTGATTGTTTGGAATGGTTGCATCATGCGTGCAACAGTGGCTCACAGCAGACAAATCTTCTTTCAGGCCAACAACCTGGTGCTCCACACTGCCGTGGAACACTTCAAGAGAAGCGGCAGGGCTGCAGAGCAAGGTGAAGGGTACCGGAATGGAAGCAATGGCCTTCCTCACATCATCACCTGTAATGTGGAACATGACTCGGTCAAACTGGCAGCTGAGCACCTCCAGAGAGATGGCAAGGCTGGTAAGAGACCATCCTGTAAAGTTTCTTTCAGATTAATACCAGGAGACATTCCTCACATTTACTCCCTTTTTTGACTTCTTTGGGTGACCGCGTGTTTCACAGATGTGACACTTGTGCCTGTGTCCAAGGTGACAGCCCGTGTGGAGGTGGAGGATATCATCGCTGCAGTGCGTCCCAACACCTGTCTCATCTCTATCATGCTGGCTAACAATGAGACCGGAGTCCTCATGGTAGGAAAGAGATAGAGGCTTGGAAACCTGATGGCGTCTTCTGTGTTCACCTATTATAAGTGCATCTCTTTACAGTTCTCATTGCAGAGAAATTCAGTTTTTATTATTGTAATAGGAATAGAATAGAATAGAACAATCCCTCAGTTTTCAAAGGACGAATAGGTGTTGAAACTTCTTTCCTCTCGTCAGCCAGTGCAAGAGATCTGCCAGAGGATAAAATGCCTCAACAAGCAGCACAAGCGGCTTAGGATCCTGCTCCACACCGACGCTGCTCAGGCTCTGGGGAAAGTCCGAGTGGATGCCTGCGAACTGGGAGTGGATTACCTTACCATAGTGGGACACAAGGTCCGGAATCTGCTGTCTAAAATATCTTGCTTTGGCATCAGAAAATGGGAAACACCCAAACATTTTATTGACAGGTTTCGTTACGTTTCTAGTTCTATGCCCCTCGGATTGGTGCTTTGTACGTGAAAGGCCCCGGAACGACAACACCGTTGTATCCGATGCTGTTTGGAGGAGGACAGGAGAGAAACTTCCGGCCAGGGTAACGTGCTGTTGTCTTACATCAGGACTCATCAGCTGAATGCCAATTATGCATGAAACAATGGTCAAGATCAGAGAGCTGCACATCTAACTATGAAGGTCTATTTTCTCTCTCTCTGAATATTACAGCACAGAAAACACACCAATGATTGCTGGTCTGGGAAAGGTATGTTCCCTGCTCTGTATATGTGTTAGCAGTATTTGAGTGGGAAAAGAATGTTTTGTCAAAGCAGTTTGGAAGTTGGTTACAAATTATAAACAACAGGTTTTTTGCTTAAGTGTTGAAAATATAACAGTTACCCTGACACCCCGCTGGAAGTTAGCGAAAACCCCAAAGTAGATTTTTACATTGACAGTTAACCTCAAAAATGACTGAACTAAGGACTTTATTAATGGTTAATAAATCATCTACTCATAGATAATTATATTCCATTAGTAAGAAAAGATTTGGGGTTGGCAGATTGTTACTAAATACTTTTTTAGGTGATAATGCAGTTATAAATGTTGGGAATCTATTAATAAAAGCTTAATATAAGAATTTTGGTCACCTCATCCTCTTTACAACTAATTTAGTTACAGCTTATAAACCCTATATAAAGGATGCCTTATTATATCGTTGTTGAAAAAGTCTTATTTTCCATTGACATAATTTCCACGTGTCTCTTTCTGTTTTTTTGCCATCACTCCATAACTTTATTGTAGAACTACAGGGGATGAACAAAGAAAAAATACAACCCATTATGTTGTGTTGCATTCAAGTACAGTAGTGTTTAGGCTTGTCATGTTGTGACAGAGAAATTAGTAGTACACTGAATAAAAACAACATATGATGGATTACCTCCATTTCAAAGAGACCCTGCAATTCCAGTTGTATGAAAGCCTATAAATGTATGCATGTAATTAGCCGAATGTCATGCATTACATTGTGTATCACAGAATCTTTATGTTACCAATGGGCAACCTGTCATGATAGCTTTGTATCATGCCCTGCTATAGACTGAGACTTCATTTTCTGTTATATATAAGGAAGGGGTTGCAGATTTTCAAACAATACCAACTTTCTGCCACTTACTTAGTTTTTTCTTCTTGCTCTTTGGAATTCATTACCCTATCATGATATTATTATAACCTCATTTAGTTCTTCACGAGTTAGCAGTTATTAACTTTAAGAGGTAAAATACTAATACCATTGAAATTATTTCTTTATTTAGACATCAAACATGGCATATTATGCTTTGTTTATAGCTACTGATCTGTTGTGTGTCTGTTAGGCTGCAGAACTGGTGACCTCTAATCTGACAGATTATGAGAGTCATATGCAAAGTACCAAACTTTACTTGGAAGAACGACTGAAGGTAAGTTTGATTCCATTTAGAGAGATGAAAAATGTCACATTGCCATTGTGACTGATACTGTAGATGTAAATAGTATTATTATTATTATTATTATTATCAGTTTCTAGAGTGATTAAGGTCATTTGAAATACTCAGAGTGATAAGCTAGATTAGCATTATTCTGTTGCTCACCTTTTATACGTCACAAAAGCGTACCATCAGTATGTTTTATTTTTCAGGATGTCTTTAAAGACAAGATCTGCTTCAACAGCCATTACCCTGGCTCTGATATCCTCCCCAACACATGTAACGTGTCCATCCTGGGTCCAACCTTACAAGGTGATGTCATGCGTCTTCCGTCTCTGCCCTATGTTTGTTTAGGCCTGCCAGGCCCAACAAAGTTTCCTCTAACCCTACACCAATGTTTGTCAGAGGCAGTTCATGACCTGCACAGGGCTATTTGTAAACTACAAAGGCTCTGAATGATTAATCTCTCTCTCCTGCTTTAGGCTGGAGGGTATTGTCCAACTGTACAAGGCTGTTGGCCAGTGTTGGCGCTGCCTGCCACTCAAACAGTGGAAACAGGTAAAAGAGTCCCTCTGTCCCCTGTTATGCTTTTGTCCAGACACCACATTGACCGCAGCTGCGTAACTCCCCTGCACTGCACTGTCTGCCCACCAGGCCTTCCCATATCCTTCTGAGCTCTGGCGTCCCGTCAGAAGTGGCTGCCAATGCCTTGAGGTTGAGCGTGGGCAGGGGGACGACCAAAGCAGACGTGGATGCAGTCGTGGACGACTTGAGGGAAACTGTGCGACTGCTGGAAGAAATGGACTGATTTTTATCAAGTTATCCTGTAGGTCAAATAAGGATGTGCAGAATTAAGGAATACACCGTCTGTGTTTATTGTTATATTAGACGATCATGTAATATTGATTAAATATTTAATATAAATAATAAAAGGGACGAACCTCAAGTGACCTGAGAGGTGATGTTATGGAGAGATGACTCAACTTCCATCGCATCATGTCAGCTAATCAGCTAATTGGAGTCGACATGGGGCGACATGAATAAGTGGTATTGAAATAAGATATTTACATACATATATTACGTAAAATATTCTACGAAGATTCTAATTTTGCAAATCAGTATCAGCTGTTCATTCATCCCCACTGAGATGAAGTTTTAAAAACTATTTACAACACACCATGCTTTGGCTCTGGCTTCTCCCATTACTTAAGTTTCCGTGCTGCCTCAGCTCCCCCACGCGCAGTGAAGCGTTGGCGCGTGTGCCATCATATGGTCAGCGCCACACAAAGGAGAGCAGGAGGCCACAAGTGCTGCTCCTCCACCCGTCTTTCATTACCTTTCTCTCTCGCTGGCTCTGACCCCCTCCTCTCTCCTCAACCGCCATGCTGGCCAGCTGGCTGCCGCTCAGGTGTCCCTTTCCTGGCTCGGGAGTAGGCAATGAGTGCACAAGTTTTTTGTTTTGTTATTGTATTAGCACGAGAGAGAAAGACATGGTAACCTGCCGGGACCCAAAGAGCTCCAGGGAACGTGTTCTGTGTGCCATAACCTACTCATAGCAGCCAGGGATGGTGCTTCATCGTGCCATCCAGGCGGCTCGGGCAGGGCAGCTTGCAGCCCTGAGGGAGCTAGCATCTTCTGGTCACCTCTCACCCGCCATCACTGATGCTCAGGGTGCAGGCCCGGTGCACCACGCGGCCAGGTGTGGCCACCTGGAGTGCCTGCAGTTCCTGGTGAGCGAGCTGGGGCTGGCAGCTGATGCCCGGGCTTTGAACAGGGCCACGCCGGCACATGATGCAGCAGCTACTGGCCACATCCGGGAGCTGCAATGGCTGGTAGACCAAGGAGGCTGCAACGTTGAGGTAAGTGTATCCACTGAGAGCAATCTCCACACACTTAGAGAGAGAAACCTACACTGAGAGCTCAAATGCCTTGGAGAGATGCCACATGTCCAGCTTTCCTGGTAATTTAAGTTGTACGTGTCTGAATTCGGGCGATGGCTTTAGATGGTCATCTAACTGATTCCAGAGTGAGATTACATCACTGCAGTTGTAAAAGGTACTGTACGCTACCTTTTCACATGTATTACCAGCTGATTACATCATATGGTGTTGACTTACAGGGTATCCATTAGTGTTATATATCAAGTGTAATTATGTCCACATGTTTGGGGGGAGCTTAGCTATTAGTACAGAGTCAAGTCTACCTGTATCTGTTGATTCTCAACATTTTACAGGTTCATTATGATTGAATTTGCGGAATCCTGCCTAAAGAACTCATCTCAATGATTTTGAATGGAGACCACCAGATGTCTTAATTGGAGGTCCTCATAAGAATCTCTGCTGCAGCCTGTTTAAGATCTTGCACCATCTCCTTTGTACATTTGAGTAATGAAGCCCCTTTGACGTGTCAAAGTGTTTACCTATAGTACAATAAGCATATACAGGACAGTAGAGTTTGTCTATATCTAACTGTTCTTTGTGAATGTTTCCAGGATAGGGATGCTGCTGGTGCCACTGTGCTCCATCTTGCAGCCAGGTTCGGCTGTGTGGAGATCATTAAGTGGCTGCTATCTGTTGGAGGAGTGGCAGAGGTGAAGACAAGCTGTGGAGCTGTACCTGCTCACTACGCTGCAGCCAATGGGGACCTCACCTGTTTAAAACTACTCGTTCAGCAGGTACCTGGGTGAGTTCACGGCCCTTGCTTTCACTGGTGCCATTCCTAATGCTAACCGCATGGCTCTAGGGATGGCAGTGCTGGTTTACCACTTTGTTCCAGACTGAAATATCTCAACACCTATTAGATGGATTGCTATGAAATTTGGTGATTTGCGGTCCCCAGAGGATGAATCCTACTGACATTCGGTTGACATTTGTGGTGAAATAGAGTGAAATATCTCCACAACTATTGAATGGATTGCCATGAAATTAACAACAGACATTCAAGGTCCCAAGAAGATAAACAACTTTGGTGATTCTCTGACCTTTCCTCTTGCGCCACCATGAAGTTGACGTGGTCAGTTCCTTATAGGTCTTTATGTTATATAATACTTTATATTAAATATCTTGACAACTATTGGATAGATTTCTGTGATATTCATACACACAGTCATTGTCCCATCAGGATGAATTGTAATAATTTTGGTAATCTGACTGACTTTTCATCTAGCATCGTCATCTGGTCAAAATTTCATTTCAGTTCAGCCAGTTTATGACCTGCGAGACCTACCTGCAAGACTTGTGACGTTCCCTATCAGCCTCAGCTGTACTTTGTGTTTAATGCTAGTCAGCAAATGTTTGCATGCTAACATGCTAAACCAACATGGTGAACATGGTAAACATTTTAGCTGCTAAACATCAACATTCTAGCATTATCATTGTAAGCATGTTAGCATGCTGATTATTTAGCTCAAGTACATTACATTACATTTTGGCATTTAACAGACGCTTTTATCCAAAGCAACTTCCAAATAAGAGCTTTACATAAAGTGCATAGAACCATGATGGAAAACAACAAGATGTCTCATCAGACTTGTAAGAGATGAATCACAAGTGCTGTAAGTAAGAACATCGCTGCCAGTGGCAGAATCCAAAAGAGCATTAAATCTAAGAACCAATGATCTTTGTACATTATCAAATACAATACAATCAACTAGAAATACCATTCCACTATAATATTGTACAATATGCTTTACTTTATAGCCATACGATATCTGTACCCGCTGCGTAGATTTTTATCTTTCTTCTTTGTCCTTCCACCTTTAATGGAAATGCTAAATTAAATCTCTGGAGTAACCATTCAACAAAAAAAAATGTAAAAAATCGGATGCACCGATCTGATACGGCAGATCGCACTGCCCTTTGTCAAGCAAGTATCCGTCATGACATGAACAATCCACATTAAATAGTTTGTTTCTGTCATTTAAAAAAATATGTTTCCTCTATCAGTTACATTCATTCAATATCAGTCTTTAGAGCAGCAACCCCTAACCTCATGTCCGCTCACATAAAAATGGTTCTAATGCGTTTTGTGAGATAGTGACATTGAGATATACAGATGTTAAATTTGGGAAAAATAGAGCACTGTTATAAAACTATTACTATTATTAGTATTTAGTATCTGCAGTCGAGGTATTCGTATCAGGAGAAAAGTGTTGGATGGGTGCATCCCTGTTAATAAAAGGCCAATTTATCTTGACACACTGTATTTAATCTGCTGTATTTAATCCGATCCTTTCAACCGCACCTGTTATTGTTATTTGTGTCATTGCATGAATATCTGATGCTTTGCTAGTGAAATGCCTGCAAGGTTTGAAACTCCTCAAAAGATGCACAGCAACTTTGTAATAAAGAAGACTTGTTTAAGAATGAAAGGAAGTGTAGGTTGGGTGTTGGCTGGTCGCACAGAAGTTAATTCTGTTACACACACACCGTCTACCAGCTGTCTCTGTCAGCATTTGAGGAAAACAACTTTATTGTACAGCCTCTGCCTCACCTAGTGTCCCTGCTGACAGACACCTGCATTGTTTTTTATTCAAAACAGGATGTGTGTGTGTGACCGTTGTCGCCATTAAGCTGAAGATATGTTGCTGTAGAGGCACCGTGGTTTCTAAATAAAATGGTTCTATTCTCTTGATCCTGTTTTGCTACTGGGAAGTGAAGATGCCATCTGTCCTTTCACCCAGTCTGTGTCACCCATCTGCCAGCGCTCTTTCAGTCTCGCCCTCAGCCCACTTGCACTGTGCCACCATGAACCTGCTGCCCATTCTCTCTCACACAGGCCACATGTCACTGAGAAGAATCTATTACACTATCAGCTCATTCAGAAAGAGCAGTTAAGAGGCCAGTCAGGGCGATAAAGCCCTCAGAGTGAAGAGCAGATTTCACATAACAGACCCTAAAGAAACTATTCATGTAGGGGCTTCAAGTGTATATAAGTAAGTGTTCTTTAGGCACGTCATGTGTGTACATACTCTCAGGCATCCAAGTCATGGGATTTCTCATAGTACAGTAGTAAGTCACACTGCCTTGATGGCAACGCAGTCTTTAATAGTATATCTTATATTTATGTTACTACTCTAATGTCCTGTAGGGAGTTTTTGTGAGTTTGTTGTCTTTCTTTTGTAACAATGTGGGAATTTAAAGTCATTTTTATCTCTATTTCTATTATTGTGATTTTTTTTTTCAGGACTTAGTAAGTGACTTTATTAATATATGTGTTAGGGGGAAACGGGTTCAGTTGCAGCACCCCCTTTCCATCCATTTAGAAACATGCTTTAGTGACGTCTCTCAGCCCGCTAATTTTAAGTTTCATTCCCTGTTTGCACACCAGGAGAAGCAACACCCAGCACGTAGTATTTAGCTTATTTTAAAGAAACAGGACAGAAAAAGGACGCCTACATTTCTTAAAAGCTCTGCACAGCTGTGGTAACCCACGCAGGTGATTTTAATAGGTTGGCCGTGTCCGAAATCGCTCCCAATTGTCTGCTCTCTGAGCCACAATTCGAATTCATAAATGTGTTAATAAACTTATTCATAAGCGTTAACTTACCCAATTTATGGTTGTCTTTCAAACACATTTTGGGTGAAAGTTTGAGAGAAAAACAACTCATCCAATAGTTATAATGTCATAATGGTACAAATACACTGTTCAGGCCTCATTACACAGCTAGCTTTGATCCAGGTGTGAGTGGTAATATATACTGTGTAAGAGATTTACTAATGATCTCCATGCCATATTATATTTGATGTGCTTGAAAAGTGTTACATTGCATTATATTGTACAACTTATAGAAAAAGTGATTTTTTGTATGGAGTTCTGAAAGCTCCTGTCCGGCACAGGTCGATGAGCCCAAGGCGACCGAGGGGGCCGTAAGCAGAACCTCTGTTCAGATGTGTATATTTCTCATTGCAGAGTAAAAGGGCAAAAAGTCCTGAAAAACCAATGGAATCTTTTAAACATTTACTTTGAGTACTACGCAGTATTGAAAAGTAACCAAGTGCATTTACTCAAACACTGTAGGCCTACTTTAATGTAATTTGGAGGTACTTGTACTTTACTTGAGTAATTCCATTACCTGCTATACATGATACATTTCAGAGGCAAATGTTGTACTGTTGTACTAGTGCTTTTTACTCAGATTACTTTAGTTACTAGTAACTTTGCAGATTCAGATTATTAATACAAAACAGAATCTAATTAGTTTCATGAATTAAACTACTAGTATATAAAGTAGGCTCATCAAAATGACCAGCTACAACATCAAAGTGATGCATTATATATGCATAATGAGTACTTAGTACTTTTATTTTTATGCTAATACTTTTGTACTTTGGATTAAGTAAAATTGTGAATGCTTTTACTTGTAACATAGTATTTATACATTGCAACTTTTACTTAAGTAAATTATTTGATTGCTGCTTCTCTCACTGGTATTTAGCCTATATTAAGACCATGTAATGTGGGCCCTCCTGCTCTGTTGGAGTCCACATTTGTTTGGTTACCTTTTCACCTAAGGACCGGACCAAGTGACCTTTGTTCTCTTAAAAATGTGAAAATATAAAAAAATGTTGTACCCCAAGCTCCCCTACTCTATTCTGGCCTTATATTGAGTCTCCTGTCACCATAATATCCACATGCTCACATTGGGGGCTTGTCGTGAAAAGTATTTAAGTGGCCTTTTACTTCCCAGTGCACTGGCAGCGTGCCCGGGTGACTTCAGCTGAGCCACTCCACAATGAGAAAGCCCCGTCAGTTCCCAGAATAGAAATCCCATTTCGGTGCAGGACTTGAACGGCACACTCTCGCTGCTGCTGCTGCTGTCTGAGGGCGAAGTCTGGTCGGGGTTAAAAGAAAAAGGGATGCGGGTCTTCTCGTTTAACGCCGGTAACGTAAAAACACTTCCCGGCTGTGCGCCCGCCTCCGGCGCCGCGCTCCTCCCGCCTGCTTCCACACTTCAGTCTCACCTGTTGACGGCTCGCACCGACCTGTCACGCTTCCTGGGAGGGATCTGACTCAAACCAGGTGAAGATCCAAAAAGAAAGAAGAAAAGGGGAGCTCGCGTGGCACCCAGCTTCACGCAAGCTTCACGCGAACCCGACTTGTGTGTCTGAAAGTGAAAGCCCTTTTTAAAAGTGACGTTTTCTCTCGGGTTTCCCCAGTTGGATCTCGTCCGGGCTCTGTCACTATGCAATGAAGTGGAGGACCCACGACTGTTGTCGTTTTGGCTGGAGCACGTTTTCCAGGTAAGAGTTGTTGTTTGCTTTAATTTAATTGAATTGAATGTACCAAGTTAGTCAGCAGAAAGGGTTTTTTTCCCACCTCCAACTTACACAGAGCTTGTGTAGTTCCTGTTGTAAAAGTAATACGAGGAACGACTTTCAACGCAGACAAAATGTGCCCAGTGTGTCCAGATGGTTTAGCTCTGACATCAACGTGTGTGCGCTGACACGGGAAAGCGAAGAGTCCCTCTGTTAGATTACATCACATCTACTGTTTAATCCTTCTGCTCCCACAACAAAAGAGGAATTAATAAAGCTTCCTGGTGTTGAATGCACTCACAAAGCAAAACTACCTTTTTTTTGCATGAAACAAAGTGAATAATTTGTCTGTGACAGTGAAATAGTCCTGGTTCATTGGTTCATAATGATTCATCCTGCCTTTTGGCCTAAATACAGACCTGAATAATTTAAGATTATTCATTCCTTATCTCACAGTAACATTCTCTGAGCTAAACTGCTCTTTCTCAGTCAAACCTTGTCCCATGACAATAATCTCAGTTAAATTCCCCTTTTGTTTACCATGACCCTGGGATATCTCGCCCTTTTTATCCCTCCATCAGCACACACAGGGTAAACAGAGTGGGTGGGAGTGTTGGGTTGAGGGAGGATTGTGAGGAGAGGTTTACTTGGGTTGGGAGGGGTTTTTTTTCTGTCTAGGGAGCAAGTTTTTCTCTTGCCTCTCTCTCTCACACACACTAAAACACATGACACAAACACGCGTCTTGTTTTGACCTGCTTTGGACAAATCTGTGTCTGAGCCCTGTGTCCTGGGCTGCCATTAATGGATCACTCTTTTCTTGCATCACAGTTCCCAGAGATCTACCCGGGCCACAGGAATCACTGTCAGTGCAGTTGAACCTGCACTAAGAGAGTGATTGATCACATTATAACTTTCCTTTATGTCTTCATTTATTTCCATTAATGAGATTTTCTGGTGCGTAGGCGTCGTTAAAGCCTACAGGTAGATGTAAGGCTTGAAGAAGACCTGTTTTCTGTACCTCAGTTTGTGTTATTGAATGCATGTCATTAGGAAAGCAACTAATACCATGATGCCATAAGGGGAAATCCCCAGGTGTTACTAATAACATTAACAATGCCTCTATTTTATTTAAGTGTCTCAGTGAGCCGTGACAGTGAGCCAGCGTATCCTGAAACCCGAAACGGCTAAACGGAATTCAGCCATCATTTCCATGTTATTGTTTACACCTGTGCTTTTCATTTTCGATTACTGTATCAGTAATATTTCTGATTGCCTGTTTAAGCTAAAAAGTGTAACAAATTAGTGCAACATGCCCATGGTCAAGTCTTCAAATTGCTTCTTTTTTTTTTTTTGTCCGACCAACAGTCGAAAACAAAAAGGTATTCGATTTACAATTATAAAGAACAGGAGAAAAGCACATCATCACATTGGAGAAGATTAGACGAATTACTTCTTCAGCTGAAGAATCAGTCATTCTTCAGCTCTACATTGCATTAGTTACTAAATGACAAAGCTCTTTCCTTTTTTGTTAATATGCTCACTGCAGCAGGTTTTCCTACATTCCCCAGAGTGCATTTCACTTTATATTCTTCCAGTGAAATGACCTGAACTTGCTTGTACTGTTTAAGTGAGAGGAGTAACGTTGACAGCTGAATTGGGACAAGATGTTGATTTGCACTCTTCAGTGCAACATGTGCTGTGGCAGCATTGGATTCTGGTCAGTTGAGGCTACTCGTGGGGTCGGATATCAAATGTCAGGGTTTCTTTGTTGTTGTTGTTGTTGTCGTCGTCGTTTTGACCAACATTTGTTTTGTCCGTAGCCCAGAGTTTTGAAAACTGGACTGAAAGCTGGCATCAAATGTCTGGTCAGATTCGTAATCTTGAATCCTGATTTTGAAAAATGTAAAATACTTCAATTCAGGCAACGTTTGTTTACGGCTGCTAGTGTTTGGACTTCATTCAAGATTTAACAAAGTTTTTATTTTATTTTAATAAAAATAAAGAGTTTTTTTTATCCTGCAAAACATGGCATTGAAAGAAAATGTATTATTTTGATATTGGTAACGAAAGTGTTGCTATCGTGTTGCCTCTATAGGCTTCTAGTGGTGCTGGAACCGGTATATCGGCTTCCTCCATGTTAGATTCCTCCTAATCTTTAAGCTGAGATCTGGAGAATAGTCTGATATTGACAGAACCTGACCTGTACGACAGGTGATTGACATTGCTGTGAGATCGTCTACACATAAAGTTGCCATTGAAGTATCAGCTCGTGAGCCAATTTTCCACAGGAATTTAGAAAAATACACCAAGAAACAACAGAATGAGCCCAGAAATGCAATGTCTCAGGCTTTTTATTTAAATTTTATAGTTCTGAGATTTTACATTGTTTGTATTTTCTTGCTTATGACACTGACTTCACTAGCTGCATCAGTGTTTTTTTTGTCATATGTGTTGCCTTGCCACCCACGTGTCAAGCAGGACATGTCACTTTTTCTCACAGTCCCACAGTGACAACTGGGTGATCGCCAAATCTCCCTCCTCTCACCTGCTTTTCCTGCTCCCAAACGTGTACTGTGGTGACAGCTTCCAGGTCCTCGGCGCCCAGCCAGAAGGAGCCACATGCAGCAGGTCCAAAGGTCGCTGCTGGGTAGGCCACAGCATCTAATCTGTCACATGACGGCATGCTCTTTACCCGAATGTAAGGAGGGATCCATAAAAATGTCATCTGTTTTCAGGGAGCAAGATTAATGCACATAAACATTTTAAATAGTGTAACTTACTCATGCCCACTTATCAAGGGTGGTGCCATTGCAGCAATTATTTCTCTTTTCAAACAATCTAGCAGAAACCGACTGGTGTAACACAAAGCAAAATGTTTTCCAACCAAACCTCATTCTTCTAAAACGAGAACAAGACTTTGTGTTTTTTTTTTTTTTTTTTTTGGTTAAAGCAAAAAGGGCCAGAGCCAGGAACTGGCAAAATAAGTGACTCTGGTGTCTCCATTTTGACAATAGACTCAGGAAGATTACTTATTCTCTCTGGAAACATTGTGTGCACAGATGCTAATGTGATGATGTCAGGTCTGCCATTGAAACAAGAGTTTTAAAGATGGGAGATTTGGTCTGTTTGATGGAAGCCACAGCCTGTAATTGCGACTTGTCCTACTAGTTCACAAGGCTTAATAACTGGTTTTGGCCTTTGCCTTCTGCAGATGAGAGGGACACCACTTACAGCAACTAAAGAAGCGTTTTGTCGTTTGGATTGCAGATCCCCACTCTGGTGTCTCAGTACACTGTGTTTAAGGCAATGCAGCACTTGTACAGTACAATGCAGTTTAAGGTCACAGTGAATGTATGTTGTGTTGAGCATGACTGGTTTCACAACTTACTAATCCTCAGAAAATGTTTCAGTTTGTAAACCGAACATGACAGTCATGTTAAGTGTTGTTTTAGAAGTTCATTTTTCAATCCTTTCCAGGTCTGCAGCCAGGAGAGGATCTGTTTTTGGTCACTGCAATATTTTATTAAATTGCAATATTTACTACAAAGTTCCTGCACTCAGTCTTATAAACAGGAGTGTCGGATCATAAATTTTGACTGTGACAGAACCAAATAAAAGCTGCACACTGTCTCACTCCATTTAGTTTTCTGTCCTTTGACCTTCATCAGGTAAATCCATATAAGCGTTGTTTGCCTGTATAAATTCAGTTAGCACAAGGGATTGACAGCGTGCAGGATTTAATGAATAACCAAATGGAGTTTGTGCTGAGATCAGTCTTCATCATATTGTGCCACATTGGAAATTGTACTTCAGCCCATACAGCGAACACACATCGCCTGTCTGCTGCTTACATTGCAGTGCACAGTAACCCAGAGGTTAGTCCCTGTCAGAGCTGCGTCACTTCACGTTCTATTCAAAAAAGTTCCTTTTTCCAGTCAATCGTTAAAAGATAAAGTCGTAATAGACTTTCTATGAACTTTGCAGTTCAGTGTTGATATATTAATCTGATTATTTGATCTGAGTTTTCATAATATGACCCTCTGTTATTGTGGTTTTTATACTGTATGACAACAAGAATTCATTCTTATGATTGCATCGGTGTCACTCTGACCTACATAAACCTCATTAATGTGTAACTAATTGATTTCAGTGATCTGACAGTGCCTTGACCTCCTTGGCTGACCTCTGCGGATTAATTCGGCGTTTTTACACTGCCCCCCTCTTTACACAGCAGTTTTGCTCACATGCTCTATATCTGACTTGTTTTTCCTGTGGTGCCCTTGCATTGAACGCATAGTGATGGGCTGTAATCAGCATCCACACCCACGCAGAGCATGCCACCGGCGGAGCTGCTTTGTCCTGGTGGAATATAGCCGTTGTCAGTGTTGACTTTTATGGTTTTGTGTACACAATGCTTAGCCCCACTTTCTCTTTTAGCCACTCACCAATGAGGGGTCCTGGCAGGGACGAGGTCATTTCAGAGTGCTGCTGTGTGTTATTTTCATTGTTTACATTATATGTTGTTTTTTTTGTTCCAGGAACAGGATTTATCAAACTCTGAATATGCTTAGGTTCAGTAAGTGTGTCTCTGCCCCACTAACATGTTGCAAAAACACAACATATCCAAGGGACACCACCAGTTTTACACATTCATTTCATTCATTCATTTACTCGTCACAGCGAGTACTATTCAGATGGTGAAAACCGTTGAATAATGTCTTCTCATGGCACCAGGTTTTGACAAGGAAGAATAATGAAAAAAAGATTAAATCTGTGCCTCAGCTGCATCTATTTTCACTTCAAACTAAATTGGTATGCTTATTTCTAAAAAGCCAACCTTTTGTAATAATACTTTCCACAGACAACTGGCAATTATCTTCAATATATTGCTGCCACGCTGAAGAAAAAAAACTCTTCACTGAGTTTCAAGATTCTCTCTTGAATGCAGCAGCATTGAAAACTGTGCTTAAATAAAGTGATAGTCTTGTTTGTATTTACTCACACAGAAGGACACAAGCTGTTTATTGACAGACCTCTATCTGGGGTATTTGATATTAAACACGCTTGACTGATATGAATGGAGATGGCTGCAACTTGAGTGGAGCCTCAGGGTGAAAGAAAGTGATGGGACTGATGTGAGCACATGGTGAGACAAAATGATGCTAGTAGCATTGTGCTGTGTTGTTGGACATGCATAACTCTCTCACACTGGTCTGACTGTGTGTGTGTGTGTATTGTTCTGGTGAATCAGCTGTTGCTGGTTATTGCTGATCTGTAGCTGATAATGAGCTCTGCAGTCTTTCTAGGATCAGTCTGAGAGTTGAATGTTGTATCATGTGTTACCTCTGGGTAGTCATTACATAACTCCCACACACAAACTCATGCACCCTTGATGTTGCTCTGCATCTCTGTTCGCTCCCTGTCTTTTATTCTCCAGAGGCGCTCCCCTCCCCGCAATCAGGTCCAATTATTTTGGGCACAAAACTGTTTTGTTATTTGATCTCAGGCTGAACTTTGCCCCCCCCCCCCTTTTGTGTACTTATGTTTTTATCCACAGTTGCTGCTCCTCCTACTGTCTCCTACTGTCTCACTCTCTCTTGTTTTGTCAATGCATTGGGTTTGTTTAGCCTTCTCTTCTTTGTATTTGACAAACCACTACTCTAACATTAAAGCATGGACTTTACACCTGAATCTCTCTCTCTCTCTCTCTCTCTCTCTCTCTCTCTCTCTCTCTCTCTCTCTCTCTCTCCCTCTGATCCGTGGTGTTGATAGTGTATCACAGTGGACTTTAACTAGAGGTCAGACAGCAAATGTTTGTCTGTTTGTTGGGACAATAATGCTACTCAGTGTGCTTTGTCCAGCTTTCATTGGACAGGAGAAATTATTAGAAGTCGGACAAATTCTCAATATAATAATATCTAGTAACATGTTCCCCTCAGATACTGGTGGTGCACTTTTACTCCAGTTCTTCTGGTGTGTGCCAGTCCACATTTGACAAATAAACATGTTGCTGTGCATGTCTGTAAACTTTGTTACAGGCCATTTTATCTCTGTCATTTGGTCTTTGGTCTTTCTGTTTAAAGACATAATTTTTACCCTGATGCACAATCTGCGCTGCGGCTCACTTTCTCTTACTAGAAGCATTTTGTGAGCTGACCTGAGGACATACAATCTGTATATTTTATATTCCCTTTTAATTTGAACTTCTCCTTTTATAAAAATCAGGCTGTTTTTCTGTGAAACCCCATGGAAAATTGCTTCTTCAAGTAGGTGATAGCCATGTCAGTCCTGAAATGCAACTTTAATTGTAGTGGTTTGCCCGCAGAGACCGGAAATAACTTTATGATAGCGTCATTAGGATCAGAGGAGATCAGATAAGTAATAGTTAAGAAATTAACTTAACCTCTTGTTTATTTTTATAGTCCCACCATTAAATCCATATCTAGGCAGATATTACACAATCATGTGGCATTCATTTTTAAGTGCATTTCCCTCTTTTTGTTATTAAGGATGTTGATGATCAAACAGTAAACATTGTGCTCTATTACAGTCTGGTGAAATTGGACTTATATCCAAATGATAAGAAATTAATATTTACATTTTTTTTTATGATATTGTTTACTATATTCATGGACACCTCCTGTAAAGTTGCATGTTTGGTGCCTCACTAGAATATACTGGCCTTTGACATTTTACACACTTCCTGCCGTTTTCTCTAGCCACTGTCTGTCCATAGATCTCCCCCTCGATGTCAGCGTGCCAGTCGCTGTTTGGAAGCCCTCACTCATATCTCGGCTGTATATTTATCTCTGCGCTTCCACTCTGCCTGCATTCCCTGCAGCCTAATAAGGTCTGGATACAAGGAAAGATGGAGGGCACAGAGGGCGAGGGAAATATTTTCCCACAAATTGGTTTTGGTCTGTGCACACATACGTGTTTCTGCTAGCATGCATGTTTTTGTGTAAAGAGAGACCACACAGTAGAGGACTAAAGGGCAAACTTGAATAAAAAGAGCAGCATAATATAGACCTTTAGGTTGACATGTTTCTAAATGTCGTGAAGCACTTTGATGTAGAACAGTGTCAACACTATATAATGATATTTGCTCGGGTAAATGCACCTGAATATGACAAAGAACAAAAAAGGACAACATAAAAGTACTTCAAAGTCTTTTAGTATTCCATTGATTGTTCTATTTCCATTCACATACTGTCTCGCTGCTGATACACAACAAAAGCCTTTAACAGAAAAGACTATTTATCACGCTTGTGTTCACACACACACACACACACACACAAGAGTCCTTCACTAGGAGAGAGACCCTGAAACACAACCATAAGCCATCGCCCACATCCTGAATTCTCTTTTACTATTGCTTCCTCTTAACTTCTGTGTGTTTTCGCCATCGCAGACTAGTTTCTGGAAGCTGGGGGGGGGGATTTCTGTGTTTTAAAGTGCTTATTCAGTAATGCTCAGCTGTGATATCTCCTCTGTGTGAACTGTCACCTGATCTCTGATACGCCTTCAACCGTGCAGGAGATTAGATTACCACAATATTCACTGTCAGCCAGACCGCTGTGTAGCTCTCATTAACTGCCTCCCCTGTCCCTTTAGAAATGCCCCAACGTAACATGGAGAGCACCAGGAGCCAGTGGCAGCAGGGGCTGCGGCCGCCGTGGATCACCAGAGTGGCTGGAGGTCAAAGCCCCGCCTCCTCAGGGGCGGAGTCGGATACAGAGAGTAGCAGCACGGAGAGTGAGAAGGTAAGCGAGGGAGATGAAGCTGCTGATGATGGTGATGCAGTAATTTGCCTGGCTCTGTCATGTCAAAGGATGTAACGTAAGAAGAAAGAACAGTTTAACCAGTGAATCGACCCCACGTTTCTGTTTGTTTAAAAAACGTGCACGTGGTGAATTTGTCTTTTTTTTTTTTTTCACTTCTCTTTCAGTCCTGCATTAAAAAGCTGGAGGTGGGCTCACTGAGGGTCCTGGCGTCGCCCTCAATGCTCCAACAGCGAATCACAGAGATCGACCAACAGAGAGAGGAACTGAAGATTGAGGTGAGCATGTTAGATGATCGTGGCCCAATCATAAACAGGCACAAAAACATCTACTTGTCTCATCTCATTTTAGGAAAACAACAGATTTGGTTGAATTTGGCATAAAATGTGTAATCACATGAATAGTCATTTCTTAAATGCAAAAATATCAAAACTTTTTCTTTTTTTTTTTTACAAACTGACATTTCAAAAACTTAAGGATTAATCGATTCATTGAGAAAATAATCAGCAGATGAATCGATATGAAAATAATCGTAAGTTGTAGCCCTAGAATGAATGAAGGAATATTTAAATCTATTGAAAACAGGTGGTCATTCATTAAGGGTTCTCTTTAAGTCAGTGCTTTCAAGGATACCCTGAAATGATTTCGACTGCGTCTCTGCTGAGCTCTGCAAATTTAAATCTCCAAGCCTTTTCCAGACATCCCCAGTCACGGTAAAGGAATGCATATCTGTGACTTGCTCAAGCTCTTCTCAATATGATTCAGCTTGGCGGCGTCTCCTGTCCTTTCAGCTGCAGCTGGAGATCGCCCTGCTGCAGGGCGAGCTGCAGACGGAGAAGAAGCAGCTGCACAGGCACACACAGAAGCTGCAGGCTCTGCAGGAGGAGGCCAGGCAGACGGAGAAGCGCAGACACGCCGACAGACAAAAGGTACCATGAAAATAAAATGAATATCAAACTTTTAGTTTTTCGTTGCTTACAGATATATATGAATGTTGAATTAAAGCTGGTTTTAAAGTAACATGTCTGCGGTCTTTCAGGACAACATAATTGTGAAATTGATCTGTTGTGGTATTTTATTTTTTCTCTTTTGAAATAGTTTTAGTTTTGCTCATTAAAAGTGTGGTGATGACTGTGCTCTTGCTCAACTCCTTTCTTGTCACGTCTGTAACAGCAGGAACAAGAGAGTCTGGAGGAGGAAAGACGCAGGGTGGAGGAACTGAAGAGGTGTTGTGAGGAGAAGGCGAAACTGATCCCCAGTCAGCCAGAGAACCAGAGAGAACAGCTAACACTGCAGCTGCAGCAGGTGAGTGGCTGAGCTGTGCACCGCCTCTGCAGAATGAAGCAACGTTTTCCAACAGCTTTATGCGTTATCATTACTTGTACAAAAATGGAAACTCTTTATTGAAAATGTTTTTTTTTAAACGAACAAAACATTTTGTTATACCCATCTTATTTAAAGGTTCTTTGTAATGTGTTTTATGATGACCCTGATACTGTAAGTGTTGCTGGAGTTTTGACCTCTTCAGACCTTTTCTCCGTGCGCATTGGAAGAACGCAGTGCCAGAAATCCCCACATGTGCTTGAAACCGTGGTAATCAAACTAGCAAGTTGATGACATCTAAACACAAAATCTATTAGATCAGAAGTGATTCACTCACAGGTTAAAACCAGCACAAAAAGGGTCTTTGTCTATTTACTGCGTTCGAGAAAGTTTAGGTGAATCAAACGTTTCTGCAGTTCTGAATATTTCCAATATGGCTCAGAAATGTGTTGACTTTTGTGATTTCAAATATCATTTTGGATCAATGCACTTCAGTCATGTGGAGTGTCTTGTTGAACTCCTAACATCTGATAAAGGATGTTGGCAGCTGTCGAAATAAAAAAAACTAAACCGCAACTGATACTTGGTGTGCTGTTTTGGCTCATGACTGAGACACTGGTGCTGACTCCTATACATAATGTTGTTTTTTGGTTGCACAAAGTGTGATTGTTCAGTACCTGTTCCACCTGATGTTTTTTTTTCAGAAATTTACGCACACGCACACACACACACACACACACACAGTATTGTTCCTTGTGAATGTGACAGAACAAGATGGGAGACTTCCTTGTTTTACAAGCAGTAATGATGGCAGGTTTGTTGCAGTTCAGCAGCAGGTTGTTACTTTATTTTTTGTCTGTGAGATTTATTTGGAAAGATCTTTTAGAAAACTGGTTGGTCAACAAATTGCTCCACAGAGAAAACCACACACCTGCACACAAACATAGGACTTAAGTACTGCACGAGAACGAGTTTTTACTCTGACCTGCACTTTAATACGCCAAATATGTCTCGACTGAAAATGTTGTTCAGGTTCATTTTGGCATGGAAGCATTAAAACCAGTGCTTATGTTGCCAAAGTACTAAGAAATAAAAATAGCCAGAAGTTCACATTATATTTGATGTCTTCTTTCTTAATAAAGTTTGTAGTGAAGCCTTTGATTCTGTACTGAGATATCTGCTACCTTGAGGCATGTTGTTGCACACAAACTAATCCGGCATCAAAGTAAAACAATCTGGAGATTTCTTTTAAATTAGCTATCTGTATGGACATACTATTATAATTTTGTGGAAGGAATTTGCTTTATTATTTATAATATTGATTGACTAAATAACAGAATAAGCTCCTCAAATGGAGGTCTAGCATATTGTAATTCACACTATTTTTATACAGAATCAAAACGATTTTATACAAAAAAATATTAACTGAAGTCTACGGGAGTCTTTGAGAAAACATATTCACAGAATTAGAGAGCGGTTAAATAACAAACTGTGGCTGAAGAACTAATCAAGCATCAAAATCTGAATTTAGTTTATCCATTAGCATTGGAACATGCAATGAATACTTTGTCAGTCAACTGCATAACTAACAACACAATACTACTGTATATACAAAGTGCCTTATACTTTAATTCACAGAAATGCTTGTCATTTCTTTAATCAGTTATTGCTGAAAATGAGAGCAAAGATCATACGCATCTGCAAAGAAAGTGTTAGATGTAGCTTTTTGTTTGTTATTTACCATTTTAAACTGAATCTAGAGTATGAAGTGAAAACAAGGGCTGTAAATTACATTAGACTAATTGTTCAATCTTCAATGCAGGAGAAAGACGTGATGGAAGCGGCAGTTCGGGCCTTTGAGGACTGGGAGTTTCGCGTTCTGGAGCAAGAGAGCGGCCTCGATGAGGAGGAAAAGAGCGCGACGGGCAAAAAGAAGGAGGAAGAGAGGGAAGGGGGGATGGAGAAGGAAATCGCATGTCAGCAGCACACGGTCAAAGCTGCACAGGTAAACCTGAAGGTGTCTTTAAAGAGAAAAGAGATGGCTACAAAAGTGGATTTTGACAAAAGAAAATCTAAATTCATGGTCTAACTTACAAGAAGGAACATTGAAGCTCTACATTCACAAAGTTTTTAATGTTCCGATTTTGTCAGAGAAGTTTAGTTATTGTAGTTTGTGTTCCTGTTATTTTGTCCACCTCCTGGACACATACATTTTGGCCGTGAAAGTAGTGTAAATGTTCACCTCGTCTAGAACTCTCACTTATGTGACATTTTCTGTTTTTTGAGTAAGAACCTGTAACGCTATTGTTACATTAATAATCCAGTAATAATAATGACAATACCCTTTGGCAACTTCCCTTCTACAATCATGGTTTATTTTTTGCACAGCTGCCCATTTCTATTGTTTGTCACCAGTAATACCAGTAAAGTAGTAAAGTATGTAAGATAAACTGTCAAGGCAGAGGTCCAACAGAAACCTTTTACTGAAGCTGCTTTTTTTCCTTCCTTTTGTGACTTGAGAAAAAGTTTCCTTTTCCGTTTTGCACCATCCTCCACTTGTGAGCTTCTGAAGTCAATTTTCTTCTATTCTGAGTTAAAAATAAGGAATAGGCAGACCAGAAAGTGAACTTTAAAGCCACAGATCTGAGCTCCTCCTACAATAATCACAGAGTTGTTGGCATTAATCAACCAAGCTATAAATCTTGCTCACTTACTTGTACTCTTGCTGACTGAAAATTGTCATTATTGGTTTATTGGCCCTGAAGGAACTCACTACCACATTAGAAGGCTTATTTGGGATTTGCATGTGTATATCTCTCTTCTCCGGTCACAGTCCATGGTTGCCATTTCAGGTTAAGACTTGTCCTCCTTCCTCTCCACCCCCACCCTCCATCGTCACATCGAAACACGAGCTTGAACTCTTTACCTTACTCTCCCCACCGTCACCCTGACACTGTCACATGACCCTGTACAGCAAGGTTAATAACATCAGGGGCCACAATGAGAGAGAAATCAACAGAGCAAGACAGAAGGAAAGCAGAGACAGTGGAGAAGATGGAAAGATAAAACCCATGAGGGGATTTGGAAAGTTTTGGAGCAAGGCTACATTGTCATGGCTAAAATGATGATCAGGATTATTTTGTTAAATGTTGAGATCATGATTATTTGTGTTAGTCATGTTTGGGGGCAGAATGCAGTAACTGTATGGAATATTTGTGAAGTGAAACTGGCGTGTCAACAAATGAAATGCAAAACGGTTAAAGGCAATGACGACAATAATGCCACCATATCATCATACACCAAATAAAAAGGATTTATCCAAGGCTTAACTTAATCTTCAAACCTGTTTTTTGGGAAGCAACGTGCATGAAAATGCCTTGTGATTGGCCAGACAGTTTACTTTCGAATAGAGCGGGCTTAACTGGACGCACCCGAACAGGCGCTCTAAATGCAGAGAGACAATATAGGACCCAGCTAAGATCATTATCGTCATTTTTAAACAATTCATTCCGCAGCTTTGTGATGGAGAGAGTCAAGAAATGGAACAAACTGGGAGACAGTAAAGCTCTTCAGATTACAATTCACACGATTATTTGAAGAGGCCTTGAACATGTTGGCACTTGCGTGATAAATCCTAGATTTATAACTGCAGTAAGGCACAGTTTGTTTAGATTGTGATTTATGGACCTGAACATATTTTTTCAATATGTAATTCATTCAGAAACGAGTGCATCCACTCATATTTACAAAGACACCACATTCAGGTGCCTCTACATCTGAAATCTAGAGGAGGTGAGAAAGATGTTGTTTCATGACTCTGTCAAAGTAATATTCCAAAAGTTAATTTGTATTAAAGGACTAATTGTCTAAAGCCATGCTAGCGGCTCTGTGAGTCTGTACTTAAACACCCTGTTAATGTCAGAATTCTACAATGCTGATGTTTAGCAGGTA
Organism: Nannoperca obscura; assembly: GCA_036024295.1. Lineage (NCBI taxonomy): Eukaryota > Metazoa > Chordata > Actinopteri > Centrarchiformes > Percichthyidae > Nannoperca > Nannoperca obscura. The sequence continues at coordinate 36,587 of JAVQJL010026619.1, read as the reverse complement.
TCATGTTTCCCAAGCTCAAGTTCTCCTAGCTTAGAGTGTTAGCATGCTAACGTTTGCTAATTAGCACTAAAGCCAAAGTAGAGCTGAGTCAGATGGGAATGTCATTAGTTTTGCAGGTATTTGGTAATTAATGAAAGTTTTGGACAAATTCAAGAACTTTGACCTGATGGTGGCGCTAGATGAAAAGTCAGAAGATCAAGTTTTAAAAATTCATCCTGATGGGGAAGTGAATGTCTGTATCAAATTTGATGACAACCCATCCAATGCTTTCATCACCCACTACCATAAATGTTAACCTCATGGTGACGCTAGAATGAAAGAGAATACCCAACGTCAGAGCGCTTCATCCTCTCCGGACCATGAGTGCCTCTACAGAATTTCATGGCAATTGAGATATTTCACTCTGGACCAACTGACAGACAGACAGACTTTGCCATCCATAGAGCCATGTGACGTTAGCATGGCTAAAAAGGGGTGGGGGGTAAAGAATGCTAACAGAAGCTTTATTGACAAGCTTTCTATTACCTAAAGGCAATGGTCAAAGGTCAGTAAAACATCTCTTGAAACTCATTTTATAAAAATCATTTCTAAAGTCTCTTCACTATTTCCAAGTTTGTCCAGTAGCAAGTGAGAGCATCTGTAAAATCTTTTACATTCTGCCACAGGAAGTTCTAAAAGGCTGTTTTTCCATTCACATGTCGGATCACACAAGAGATGGATGGTGAAAATAATATGGAATTGTTCCTCAATTAGCTGGAGTATGTAAGAGGAGGAGTGCAGAGAGAGAAGAAGAGAGGGATTGTGTGAGAGGGATGGTAGTTGACTCAGCTGCAGTGTGGCCTCGCTGCAGATGACAGCTCATCTTTTATTCCCTCTGTCTGTCTCTCACTGTGTCACATTTGCCGTCCTAAGGTGCTGATTTCGTGTCAGTCCATCATTTCTTTGAGTTGCACTCTCACCCCCGCTGTCTCTCTCGTGCCCGTCATTAACTTGCAAACTAGATGTTTGATATTTGCATTGTGTCTCGGGCCGAGGATTTCAGCTTGGCTCGATAATCCGCATTTGCTCCAAACACACATGCTGTCACGTCGGAGATACTTACCCAGTATTAGATCACAGCGTAATGAAAATATTATGTAAACTTGGGCCAGCCAGATGAACTCGATACAGCACATGACATTTCTTTTGAGGAGAAGAAACCATATGGCAGTCCACGCTAAAGGGAATTGTGTTCTGAATTTTCAGGAGCGAGTCCAGCAGTTAGACAGACAGCTGAAGGACATGGAGAGGGAGAAGGAGAGGGAGCTGCACACCTTGAGGAAAGCGAAGAGAGAACTCGTCCACACTACTCAAACGGTAAGAGGGACTGATGGTATTGTGGACTCTCACTATTACTACAACGACTGCTGCTGCTACTTAACAACAAACATGATTATATTCTGGTGGTTCATTCATTATGTCTTTGATATATGTTGACCTCATTTCCTACCATGCATTGTTTTACTTTTTACTTGAATGTATTCACATATTCTGCCCTCAAACATTCCCAAAATGGACGTGGTGTCGGTGTGCAGTAGACGTATAAATGTGTGGCACTGCATCCATCAGTGATCTGTTATAAGGGGAATAGAGAATGAGTGAAAAAGACATTTGAAACTTAGCTAAACACTTCTAAAAGTTCAAATGATCTCAGTGGTTATATTAAAGGGTGCAGATACTACTACAACATATTCTGGAGCAGTTTGGTAAGTAGACCAACTAACTAGCTAATCAGGTAACCAGCTTACCTGTATCAGCTGTGTTTCTGCTGCGCTACCTGTTAATCAGTGACGGTGTAATATGAAAGGGGGCGCTCTTGAATAGTGGGTGAATTGTCACCCGATTCTGCACTTCCTGTTAACAGCTCTCAGCAAATTGTTTTTTTTCCTTTTGTCCACAGCTTTACTGTTTTGGTTCACTCTCACCACTCTGATTGACCTTATTTTGACCTTGCAAAGAAACAGACAGACCAGGTGGTTAACTTAGTTAGGATTTAGCAGCTAAAGAGTCAAATACTTCCCTCAGGAGTTGAGATAAGAGGGGGAATATTAGATTTGCATTCATCAGGTGGCCCGAAACACTATTCCTAATGAAAGATAATATTGCTCTGTGTCTGCTGGATTTGTAAAAACGCAATTGTTTGCTCACACATTTGCCATATCAATTTTATATATTATTCTAAATCGGCGATTACAGATGTAATGAGTTAACTCATTAGATTACCTACATCAGCTGTGCTAACAAGCTAATTTACAGATAATATTGCATTAATAGTAACTGAGGCTGTGTGAACATTATCACTCTTCTATTTTTATATTTTGTTGCATTATCTGAATGTCTAGTGGCAATTACAAACTTGAACAAAAAAAAGTAGTGGACAAACAATGGCCACTACCCAACATATTTATTTAGTAGTGACCAAAATTATTTTATCAAAAACCTCCAATGACTAATATTTCGCTTTGATTTTGAGCCCACACTGCCACGTGTTATAATGAATGCTTGCTGTATGCAATTTACTCAGTCACTAATTAAACTGCGTTGTGAGTTTATCACACAGCCAGTGGTCTGTCTTTGAACAGATTTATGGCAGCACCAATGAGAGAGAGAGAGAGAGAGAGAGAGAGAGAGAGAGAGAGAGAGAGAGAGACTCTCAAGCTGGAGGGAGGAGTAAGGAATGGGAGGGAGGGTGCTGCGTTTGTGAATGTATGCACATGTGAGTGTGTGTGGATGCGTGAGAGGGAGAGAAGGAAAGCTGGGAGAAGTTTCACATCCTCGCAGCCAGTGGTAAGCTACAAAAATGCACTTAAATCGATTTTTAAAAACATGTTTGTCAGGAACGCGTCTTAATGTTTAGTTCATGAGCTCTTCTAAATGACAGAAGGGAAACAGCTGGAGGGAGGGCAGAAGGGAGTGGCAGTACAGAGGAGGAGAGAGAGACAAGACGGTGTCAGACAGACATGACCAAATATGTATGACTACAATATAACTGCATGAAGGATGTGGCTTACATCTAACTTGTAGTAACGAGGAATATAAGAATGATTTGTAATAGCTTTTACTCTTGGGTATTAGTAAATGTAGAAGAAAACGACACCCAATGAATCAGTAACTGTATAAAACCTTTTAAATCTTCACTGTCCGTCCACACATTTCCTGTAGGCTGGTGAAGAGAGAAAGAGACAGATAAGGGTTAAACAGTGGACTGCATGTGGAGAATTGCTCATGTGTTTGTGAGTCAAGCAGGGAGGGAGGGTTAGAGGGAAAGATAGTGAGGCAATGATCATTTTTAACTCATTACGATCCCTGTTGGAAGTGGAGTTTTCATTCTCAGCCACGTGTGGCATGTCTAAGGTGGCAGCTTTCATCAGTCATCTTCCCTGCTGCTCCATTTCATCTCAATTGTTAAACTCATTCAGTTCATTCACATCACTGTTTAAACTGCAATTGTGCCTTGCCGCCAGTTTTCATCAAAGATATGTCACAATAATTTTTTATTAAAATTGAATCCGGTCCTACAGGTTCTCAAAGAGAAGAAGCCGCTCAACGATTGGTCGAACATCACCGGCTCAGCCCCTTGCATGATGTCACTTTCCCCTCTGGCCGTTCACAAGCCTCCTCAGGTAGGAGCAGTGTGTCACCATGGATACAGCATGTGTTTACAACGGGGCTGCAACTAACAACTCTTTTTAGTAAAATTTCAGAAAATATAAAAAAGTTTCCATCACGAGAGTCCAAGGCGACTTAGAATGACCTGTTTGTTTAAACTAAAGTCTAAAACTTAAAGATACTTAGAGAGATTTAACGTCATAAAAGGCAAAGAAAACCTGCAAATATTCACATTTTAGAGCTGTAAAGTTTTGGTATTAGTGCTCAAAGAAAGACTCTAATTATCAAAATAACTGCTGATTTAATTTCTGACGGTAGACTAATCGTTTCAACTGTAGTTTACAAGATTTAAGATGAAGTTAAAATCTCTTGTTTTATAGGAACCATGCAAAGAAGTCAGTTTGCCCAGAAGACGGAGCTTGCATCGCAACAACAAACTCAGCGACAGGCCGCTCTCAGTACAGGGTGAGCTATTACCAGCCCTCTTTTTTTCTGTTTTCTTTTGTGCTTTCTCTTGATTGCCTAAGCCGAGAGCACCGTGATACAGAACAATGAGCACTCTTTCTGCGCTCGTGTCCTCATGTTGTCTGAGTGTTTGTTCAGTAACCCTGCCTTTTAGTCAAATCAAAGGTGTGTCAGTAGAGTCACGTTGTTATTACGTAGGAGGAAAGCAGGATCTACCTGCACAGACCGGACGAGCCAGAGAAGCTTACATATACTTAAGCTTAAAATCTCCTCGGCAGTATCTATATTTCACACACACGCATATATCTGTCATCAAATAATTGAGTAGCCTGATCTACAAGCATCATGTCAGGTCATGCCAGGTGTTTGCCTTCCTTGCCTCAGCTCACTCTGTTCCTGAATGCTGTAACTTCATCTAATGTAAATTCTTATCATTTTACACAAATCTTCCCACGTCACATCTTACTCGAAGCTATTCGCGCTGACCGATGTGCGTTGCTCCTGCGTGTCTTTCTCGATCTCCTTCCTCTCTCAGGGTTGGTGAGGACCCTTCCAGACAGCCAGAGCCCAGAGGCTTTCACTTCCCCCCTCCCCTCCCATAGGCTGAGCAACGGGCACGCCAGCGGGCACAGACCTGGGACCAGCAACGGCGGCGGGCTCCTCACTCCCTGCAATAGTACGACAAGCTCTCGCGCTGCCAGGTCAGTTACTTCACTGCTGGTTTGATGAACAGCAAAAGTAAGAGTGACTTTCTTATGTGCTTTTAGTAAGATTATGTACCTCATTAGCACTTACATGCAAGAGAGCCGAAGAGAGCAGAGGCCGAATGGAGAAAACCTAAAGGGTTTTATTTCACAATACCACTGATCACCTTTCATGTAAGGTGCAGCTACAATAAAAGGTCATTCCAGTTCATTAAATCTTAGCTCTTAATTTTATGGTTTTGGCCATGAACATAATATTGTGCTCGACAAAGTAATTCTTGAGATCCCGGGAAAACGGCGTCATCGCTACGATCTGACAGGGCAACAAACATGAGCAATCAGACAATTAGAGGTAGTAGACAAGCCAACAATTTAACCAGATTATCACACCGGAAATGTCGGTAATAAATGTGTGCACACAAGTGCGATAGGTCAGAGTTACGTTAGGTTAAAGTAGGACAAACATCTGGCAATTGCAATCATTTTACTGTTCGCTTTCATTTTCCCTTCCAAGTAAGTCCAGAGTTTTTTTAAAACCGGTTTTTATCATGTGGGTGGTCATGCTCCTCACTTTCAGCACGGTTGACATTTTCCCGGATCTTATCCAAGTGAGTGCAATGTCATAATTACAGATAGGACTGATGGCCAAAACTACAAACTAAGACCAACCAGAATAATCCTTTTATGGAACTGTTTTGGCCAAAGAATAAATAATGACAACAACAACAACACAACAAGCACTCTGACTCTGGCTCAGCCCACATGGACTCAGTAGTGAAACAATTGTTATACATGTACATAACATCTTACATTACATTACAACTGTCTTCTGCAACGAAAAAGTCTCCTTTCCTGAAACACAACTCAAGGTTTTTTATTTATAATCATGCATCCAGAGGAATAGTGTACATTTTACAATGAACACGATTAAGGTTTGCGCAGCGGTATAAGATGAGATAGGGTGCACATTAATATTAGTACAAATGTAAGAAATAAAAGATTAAGATATACATATGTGCACAGGCACTCTGAATAAGTTTAATGGAATACTGTCGACACATGTTGAGTTTTGCAAATGCAGTTAATGTACCAAAGGTGTAATTGTGGACTGATTCTCAGTGGTACGTTTGCACCTCAGGAGCAGGACATGAATAAACAATTTAACAGTTTAATTTAAGTTTAATTGCAGCGATGCTCCTGATTTGTCCTGTTTGCTTTTGAGGATTGAACACCCTTCTGCACACACGGGGGCTGTTTACCTTTGCAGTTATTCTGATCAGTTGATGAGTATAACTCCTCTTCCTCTCCCAGCCCGTGTCTGCTGGATCTCCAGGAGATGGAGAAGAAACTGAGGGAAGCCAAGGCAGAGAAAGAGAGGCTGCTCAGAGAGCGGGTGAGTCACCTGCCGTGGGAAACACTCGCTGACACCTCTAATCGCCCGCGACACACTGCATTAGATACGGCTGTCTGATCTTCGACACCCACTCAGCTCGCACATGATGGTCAAAGAAAACAGCCAGCGCATGTGTGGATGTTTGTAGTGCGTGTTTGCAGCATTGCCAAATGCAGAAACTGAAAAAATCTGTAGCCACGTGTGAGTTTGTGTAGAGTTTGAAACTAGAAAGGGGAACGGTTCAAAGAATGAAATGTAAATGCAGTATTGTCATTGTCTTTTTTAAAATTTGTTACCCTTAAAAATGTAAAAAATTGTTTGGCAAATCATTTTCAATAATACATGTGTGCACCCAGGAAGAGCGACAGCGGTTGCTGTTGGAGGAGAGAAGGCAGAGAGTGCCAAACTCTCCCAGAACAGACCCACCGGAGCCAGAGACCCCACAAGAGCCAGAGCCAGAGCCACCAAAGGAGCAACCAAAGGCCACTTCTCTCCCAAACTCCCCAGTGGTATGTGTGAAATGACACCCATAGATGAGTGATTGACTCAGAGAATTCAGCAAAAGCAGAAATATCATGTTGTTTCTTCCAAACACTCTTCATCCTTGTCAAAACCTACTTTACCCACAATGCAACGGAACCACTGACTGTTCAGTTAGTGGTCCTGATGTGTTTTGTTAGTTGCGGCTAATGTATCCTTGAGTTGCTAGCCTCAAGCAGAGATGAGGAGCTGTCTACAAAGGCTTGTTAAGCTTTCTTTCCCCAGATTCTTTTCATCTTCACAGTCTTCAGCTCCAACTGAGACTGACAGTTTATCATTCACGCAGCTCCCTCTGGAGCCACAGAAGGCTTTGTACAACTTTTCACATATGCAGTAGTACTCCCCAAGACTTGTAAACAGACTTTGATCTGTAAATTTGATTTAGAGTTCCCCTGTAAAATTTGAAACTGGGGACTTTAATATCCACAGCATTTTTTTGGTTTCATTTTTAATGAGAACAACTTTGTAATTTTGGTGTAATAATAAGTGGAGTAAGTGAGAATACATCATGTCTACTACAACTACACTTAGATATGTTAAATTAATGGAGTACCCTTTTAAAGTACGATATGTTCCTATTTTTCTATGTTTTAACCTTGTAGTTTGGTCATTATTCAAGAACAGTCTTTTACTCATAATGATTGTATAAGCAATGTCCTGTAAAAGATTGTGGGATCGGGTAAAGCAGACAAAAAAAAGACACAGCACGACACATGTTCTAAGGCCAAACAGACACGCCCAGTATCATGAAGACATACAATCAGATTCTTAACATCTGATAGAAGAAGGCCCCGTCTCAGACTCTCAAAAACAAGTGTAACCGTAATAAATGGTTCTGAATGTTGTTAGTGTCTCTTTTCAACCACATCCAAATTCCATTTGTCCCTCCAGCAGCACAGCCTGCCCCTCTTCCTCTCTCCCAACTTTGACCTCCGGGCCCACTTGGAGTCTCTCGGTCACGGAGTGGCCGACTGCAGGGACTTGCGGCTGACGTCTCGGCGCTGCGCAGGCTTCCTGACCAAACGAGGGGGGAGGGTAAAAACCTGGAAGAAGAGATGGTTCCTGTTTGACATGGACCACAGACGACTAGCCTACTACACAGGTTAGACTGGCTGGGAGAGTGTGTGCACATACTGACTGTGTGTGTGCATGGATGAAAGACCTATTACCACCTATTTAATACCCAGGCAACTGCTGTGTACAAATAAAGAGGAATTAAGATAATGATAAAGCATTTAAAACTTAATAAGGTTGCAGAGTTCTAATAACTTCAATAGATTTGTAGAGTCCTAATTAGTATGTTGTTATAGTTTTTTTTTTTTTCTACCTTTGCTGCAGACTGTGATGAGAGGAAGCTAAAGGGAGTCATCTACTTCCAGGCCATAGAAGAAGTTTACTACGACCATCTACGAACAGCCACTTCTGTGAGTTTTCATACAGTTCACCAACTTAAAAAAATCAAAACAATCAAAGCATGTGGAGTGTTTCTTTCGGCTGAGGGACGGGCCAAATCTCACAAGTTTTAATCAGAGCAACAATTTGATAAATTCAGGCTGCAAGGGGTGAAAATGGCCTGTACCCTGGAGTCTTATATATATTGTACATGCCAGTGTAGCTCAGCTACCCAAAAATATATCAAAAACCTGATTGGTTCCTTTTTGCACAATGCGTTTTAGGACATGCCAAACATATTGTTAAAGATATTGTTATAACTCTGAGGCAGCCACTTGAATCTTTTTCATGTTTGTCTCTGTAAGTGACACAGACGATTTCTGCAATTACTAAATCAAAGGTGGGTGTCATGTAACACTGTTACTAATGACTAGAGCTTTATCTGCTGCCGACTAATCTCAGGTCTTGAAGAAAGTGTCACAGTGAGATTATAATTACCATTGGAGACCCTGTAATTTATATTTTGACATCAATCAACAGTTTGTAATGTGCATTTACTCAAGTACTGTACTTAAGTACAATTTTATAGTAAAAAGTTAAACTTTCTAACAGAATAAAGTATTTAACCTTTTACTCATCTACAGTTATGTGACATCTATAGTTCTTAGTTAATTTTAAAAGTTAGATTTTACTTTAAAAATCTCATGAAATACAATCCCTCACATCATAAGATCATGATGATGATTAAACCAGTGTTTTACCAGACATTTTTCCTCAAAACTACTCCGATGGCTTTATAAAAAAATCGCTTTGACGTAAAATTATCCAATATTTTACAAAATTACCCAGCAAAGGAAATAATAGACATATTGCAGAAGGTTGTTTAGTTTCTTTTTCCTGCCCGATTATTCAACTCACAACCCTCAGATTTGTCTTGTGACCCTTTTTGGAGAGGTCTGATCCCTAGGTTGGGAACCAATAGACTAAACTACCGAACTGTTTATAAAGTTGTTAAAACTAACTTCACCTGGACTAGTTACCATAGTAAAATGCAGTTTTAAGATTTATGTAGGGGCCATTTCTCTGCAGCACAAGTACCTTTTAACTTTTAAGTTTATCACTTGAGTGTTTCTTTGAGCATCTTCTCTAATGCAATCAACTGTACGTCTACAAACTGAGAATTATCTCCAGTTATACCATTTTTTTGGGTGTATTTCATTCCGGTAGATAGATAGATAGATAGATAAAGTCTTTCACACTAAAGCAACAACAGCCTGCTTCTCTTCTGCTTCTCAGAAAAGTAAACACGGAACTGTGAGAGCACTAATAGAGAAGTTTAATTAATTAACTGTTGTAAAAAATAAAGATTTTTACAGATTTACAAAATTTCTTTTTAATAAATTTTGGGTTCAACTGAAAGAATACAAATATTTAAAAGGAATAAAAGTGAGATCAATTGCCGTCATCATGATTTATCACATTATTACTGTCTGTCCCTTCTCTTCAGTCTCCGCGGCCCAGTCTGACGTTCTGTGTGAAGACATACGACCGTCTTTTCTTTCTGGTGGCTAGCAATGCAGTATCCATGCGGATTTGGATGGACGTCATTGTCACGGCAACAGACGAGCACAGCCGTTATTGACCCCTTGCATATGTGACTGTAAAATCCTTGAGTGAAGCTACTGAGCGGACAATGCATTTAGTTATTTCCCCCCCGTCTGAGGGGCTGGTGCAGCTGAGATCCACCTCGGGGGCCGATTCTGTACCTGGACTCGTGAATCTGTGGATAAAGCACGTGAGACGCGAAGGTGCAGCGAGCAGATGTTCTCGAACACAGCGGAGAAAACTGTTACTGTGTCTGGAAGAGTGATGCTTGAGAGGGGACAGGGGTTCACCGCTGAACCGGCTGCAAACCGCAAGCAGCTCAACACACCAGCCATCACACTGGGTGTCTGTTACTGGGAGGTTTCCCTCCTTGGGCCTGACTGACCTCCCCCTGCTGGCCACAGCGTTACAGGACAGGTGTACACTACACTACAACAGGGAGTGGACACAATAATAGTAACACTTGTACAATATTATGCAATCCAATATAACAGCCAGCAATAAATAAACCTTGTTAGACAGTCAGAGAGGTCTTGATTTGTGCTGTGATCATTTCTGTACTGGATTCCTTCATATAGTCAAGTGTTTCCACTAATGTGTCGATATCCTGTATCTTTGTTTTCATAAATTCCATTTTCATGAATTAAGTTATTATATGGAAATGTATATGGGTTTGATATGCAAATAAATGAAGGGATACGCTGTTATGAATGCACTATTAAATGTTTATTCATACAAGGTTTGCTATAGTTTGGCCTCATATTTTGCTCCACAGTGATGTCACTGTTTTCAATATTATTTATTGTCCACTTTTCTCATATGTCTTCAAGTTGTGCTTCTTGTAGTCTCAAGATAGGTGCCAGTTTTAACAATTACTAGCCATTGGTCTTGTGCCAGGACCCCTATTGTCCCCCTGTTCCTTGTGATTGCTTTATAATAGTTTTTTTTAACCAAATATCTCTCGCTTCTTATTACACTTTCTTCAAGTTAAACCACAGTAAGTCATAGACCTTATGTTCTACAGAAGTATTTGTTATGGCACATTACATGGCCTACCATTTCCCAAAACATATTTATTTTCTGACATATCCCAAAAAAAAAAACATTGGTGAGCGATCGACATCAAACATGTCGCACACTCTGCAACATGCAAACAAGACCAGCCAAATACAAGGTAGTTGTGTGTAAGTTGTAATATACAGTGCATTTTTCTGCAGCAGTCCTGGAGCCTGTGAGGTCATTTCCTGCTCTTTTGAAAAATCTTCCTGTATTAGTTTCAAGTAGTAAAGTGCCTGAGGATGCAGTAAAGCCTGTGGACTTTAAGGTTCTGCTCAAAATTACAAATAGTTTTAAACTGACTGCACAACAATAACACACAACAACACATTTATTGAGGACCATACATTGTTTTTTGTCATGTTTGCCATTCTGCTTTAAATCACATGTACTTGACTATTATTTTCTAATGCGAACCAGAACTCTTCTGCCTTTTTGATGCAGCCGTTTCAAACCATGTCAGCACTGTTTGATTATCATCTTACAGTGTTAGAACATTTCGTGCTTGTGATAAAATCCAACCACAGAAACACGCATAGCTGTCGTGTTCAACGCTCACGTTTGCTTCCGTTTGTATTGTGTTGGCTTTCATCATTGCTCATGCAGTGGTTAAAGACTGGTTTAGAAAGCCTGTTGGCAACTATTCTGGTTAAAACAATACTACAGTGTTTACTTTCACTTTATTTCAATTTACATTTTGTACTACTTCTAATACAAGTTGAAGTTATAACATTTTATAATAAGATTATTTCCATTTGCATGTTACATATTGTGGTTGTCTTTACTCCCACTGTATTATTGTTCACTTTGTTTCCTCTTTATTTTTAAATTACAAAATGTTCTGATGAAACAGTGAGTACTTGTGTGCTGAAACAGCTTTCTGTTGAAATCACAAAACACAGAATTCACTTGAGTACATTTTACATTATTTTGCTTATGTTTATATATTCATTACTAAAACTATATGTTTTATTATAAAATCCTAGTTAAAGGAAATGTGTTGCGTGATTCCTTTAGAAAACAACAAAAAATACTCACATTACTCTAATTTAGAGGGAGAATCAAAGCCCCGTTGTTGTGCTGAGCGCCACCCTCCAGACAAGCCGAGTGTGGCATCCAGACGCACCACCAGTCTGACTACTGACCCAGTAGTTGGATTATTACCACTGACCCTTCCATGCTGGTAAAACCTTTATTTGCTCCTTCATTAATTTCAACATTGAATAAGATAATACGATTTTTATAGTCAGGAGGTGTGTAGTTAAATCTCAAATGCGCTATTTTGTTCCAGAAAACAAAGACACCGTATGCTGAACATCATTGTTAGCTGTAAGGTAAGACTTCATTTTCAGAAGCCTCAAATGATTGCAAGCTGCGAAATGGTATCGCACACTGTAAGTCGGTCTTATCTTGTTAATTCATGCACTGTACGTCAACTTAAGTTTAACTAAACAATTTTAAAATGCTGGTACAATAATTAAGTCTTTTATCATTTGCCAGTCTCGCTTTTATTCTAAATTTGCAAAATTTCATCAATAGAATACAGTTTTGAAAAACACTTAATACTTTAACTTCTGAGTAGTCAGTTTCACCAATAAGCAAACAAGTGCTCTTTTTTACTGCAACATGCTCGAAACAATACAAACTACACTGGGAATTATATTTGAGCAACAAATATTAAAAGTCACAGGATTGGTTGGGTAGAAATATTTTACTTTGTGTGTCAAATGAACTAAATATAATTGTCCTTATAAAAACAGGATTTCTTCTCAATAATCCTGGCAATTCATATTTGTGTGTGTGTGTGTGTGTGCCTCCATTACCTCTCAGTGGGATCATCAACCTGACAGAAAAGCATGACAGGTGCTGTTAAGGTTTTCTTCATATGCTGTCTACTTCAAGGTAGGCTAATCCACTTTCAAATGCTTTTCAGATGTCTTAAAAACTTTTACGATTACTCACAAAAATCGTCTTAACATTTACTTTTTGAAGGTGTAAGCTGCTAATTTGAAGGGTTTAGTTTTCCCTTTAATAATGTGTGTGTTTATTTTTGCAATTTATGACATTTACTACTTGTTGGAAGTTGGAATATGTATTTTTGAGTGTGCCTTGGCTGATATGTTTTGTTGCTTTTGTTTCACCTCAGGTATCTTATGCCAACAATGGGCAGCCTTCATGCCTCAGACAGTAGAGGGACTAAGTGGATCCTGTGTGGTCATCCCCTGCTCTTTCAGCTTGCTCTCAGGTTGGGATCAATACCTGGATGATTCATGTAAAGCCATTTGGAAGAGAGGCAGCTGGAGTCGAACGCAGGTGTTTGATTCCAGCCTCACAGGAGCAAGTGCGAGCTCAAACATCCTGCAGGGAAACCTGACGGGGGTCCTGCGTAACAACGACTGCACCACCGTCTTCAACAACCTGCCATCGAACCATTACGACAACTATTACTTCAGACTGCAGTGTGACAACAAACTCAAGTTCAACTTTGGAACAAGTGTCGTTATCACCATTCAAGGTTTGTGTCACCGTTACTCTTTTACATGTAAACCAACGTCTTTCGGCGTCTTTCTTGCCATTTCCTCATTGGTTTTACTCCTCAGATTCGCTGCCCAGACCCACCGTGACTACATCCAGGCTGGAGGTAGAAGAAGGGACTCCAGTGAGGTTGAACTGCTTGGCTGTGGCTCCCTGTCCCATCCTTTCTCCAGCTCTGGCATGGACGCCCAGTATAGGTGACATTGAGGAGAACATGGAAACAAAATTTATGACCTCTGTCATGAACTTCACCACTTCATACCTCCACAATGGACAAAAGTTTTCATGCACTGCTCTCTACAGCAGACAAGCTGGCAACAGTGACCTTCTGTATGAAAACAGTTTGACCCTCCGTGTTCTCTGTGAGTATGTTTCTGCCATTTTTAAGCCTTGCTGTTGTGTTGGGTGTTTCTGTGGCAACAAGTGGCCAAAAAGTCTAGTCATGCAGATATTTCACGTTTATATTTTCAAACTTCTCGTCCAGATCCTCCAAATAACACATCAGTCAGTTACTCTGGTCCTGTAAAAGAGGCCAGCTCATTGACTCTGACCTGCAACACTAACGCAAATCCAGCTGTGGACGGCTACACCTGGTACAAAGTGGATGGAGATCAGGTGTCAGCAGTGGGTTCAAAGAAGAAGCTTTCAACTACGGTCTCAGAAGTCGACAGGCAATTTTTCTGCAGTGCTAGTAACAAATATGGAACCCAGAACTCGTCCATCACTCAGATCGACGTACAGTGTAAGTCAAAGTGAAACAGAAGCGCAGATGACAAATATTGGCCGGCAACATGGACTGAACCCATACTTGTGTTTGTTTTTCCAGTTTCTCCCAAGGAAACCACAGTAATCGTCGACCCTAATGGTCCAATACTGGAGGGCAGCTCTGTTACTCTGTTCTGTAGGAGCCGGGCTAACCCATCTGTGGACAACTACACCTGGTACAAAGATGATGAGGAGGATTTGGAGCCTGGATCGATCTTAGTTATTAACGTTGTCGAACAGAGCCATAGTGGTGACTACCACTGCGCAGCAAAAAATGAGCTGGGAGAAGAAACGTCAGCACCGATTCAGCTGGACATTCAATGTAAGTTCATTTTACACAGTTCATATGTTGATTCACACAGATAACAAACAACAGAACTGTATGTTTCCAGTGTGTTCATATGCTGAATATGGCTCTACTGTAAATCCAGCTGTGGTCACCCAAACATGATCTGAAGCCAAGACTCAGTCACGGGGCAACACTACAGTGTCTGGAGCGTAGACAGTAACACATTGTCGCATTGCGTGACCATCTAAAAGTCCTTTCTATGTCAGTGGTCCATCATGACTGAGCTCTGTTGTCCACATGTGTGCCAGTGTGTTAATTCATGAGTAGATGTTTTGTTTGGTTTCTGTCTTTTATTAAGGCGCCATTTCCAACCACAGAAAATGAAAATGTTTACTGAAAAGAACATTTTAATAAGTTGAATCTATAAAACACAAACCTTTTTGTTTTCTCTGCTTTTTTTCTTTTACTTTTTGCTTCTATAATGTAGCTTCCATTATTGTTAGCGGATCACTACCCGAAAACCTGCCATGGATTAACCTAAAAATTGCCAGAGTAACAGAAACACTGTCTTTTTCAGATCCCCCTAAGAACACCTCAGTGTCAGTTGACCCCTCTGGTCCCGTCCTGGACGGCAGCTCTGTTACTCTGACCTGCACATGCATCGCCAATCCAGCAGCGGTTAACTTCACCTGGTTCAGAGTGGCTGGAAGACAAAAGAAGATGGTGGGCTCAGAGCGAGACTTCATCTTCAATGTGACCAAACTCTCAGAGGATCAGTTTTACTGTGAAGCTCTGAATGTCCACGGGGCTGAATACTCGCAGCTCGTCAGTCTTGATGTCACATGTGAGATTTATTTATCTTTTGATTTATTGCAAGCTTTTATCTTTCCCAATACGTTTCACCAAGTATGTACAAATAGCCAATTACATGATGTGTCTCAGTTGTTTCAGAGGTCCTGCCTACTTCCCGCTGCGTCAAGATTTTATCTCTGATGCGATGTTCCTGCGACAGCCAGGGGAACCCACCTCCCTCCCTGGTTTGGGAATTGGCCGGGGAGCCTGTCAAGCACTCTGCTGACATCCCGATCAGAGAAGTTCCACTGGGGAGCTTGGGCATGAGGAGCCTCATCACCTTGTACCGTCTGGACGAAGACATGCCCTCTCTAGTCTGCCTCAGCATCAACTCACTGGGCTCCGATAGATTTGCGTTCAACGTGTCCATCAGTGAAACTCAGCTAGATAGAGGAATCTGCAAGATGCTGCATTTATGTTTGACATTTCTTTTGTATAATGTGCCTCTTTCTAGTTTTACTGACTTATATGGTTTGTGGGGACTTTTCAGGGCTCCATGCTGTGTCTCTTGTGATCGGCTCTGCAGCAGGAGCACTGGGGATGGTACTTGTGTGCGTCCCGCTGCTGCTATTCTTTTGCAGGTGAGAAAACTGAAAAGACAGCAGCTTTGATCTTAAATACAACACTGTTAACAGAACATTTTGTTTCAAAATGAGACAGAAACACATTTTGAAGTTGCTGTCAGGTGTATGACTTGGTCGGGGACAATGAATGAAATGAGAGACTTTAATTAAAAATAATAAATAACTGTACATATGACAATGACTTTTTGTCTTGGTTGTAGGAAAAGGAAAGGCAGCCTTTCACTTAACAAGGGATTGGTGGACACTTCAAACTTTTTAGTTACTAATGGGGTGAGTTTGTCCTTTTCACACACAAACATACAGTTACAAAAACAACAGCTGCTTTCACACATCCAACAAGCAAGTGCAGAAAGTATTAGATTTAAAGTACCGGTTAAACATTTCCAGAAATTTGCTTTTAGCTATTAAACCTGCAGTCGAATGAGAACTGTGAGCGTCATCTATTTGTGTCCAGTACAGAAACAGGTCTGGGTGAGTTTAGCTTAGCAATGACTTCAAGCACGAGGAGACCTTAAGAGAATCATGCCGTAGATGTTTGAAATTCCTTCTTTAAATAGACAAAACACAGCTGTTTTGAACTTGAATTCATGTAGTCACAACTTGTAAACCTTTTTTAGAGCTTTTTTATTACAAACCGGTTAACATGTCTCAATCCTGCAGCATTCTCTTCTCTGCATCAATATGTATAACTTGCGTTTTTGATTGCTGACTGATAGCTTAAAACAATGTTTCTGTCTCTTTAATGGTGAGCTGGTTGCTGCTACTAAACTAAGTAGGAGTTGTTGCAAATGACAAAACTTAAGTTTATAACTCCATGATGTCGCTGGAGGGGTCATCTAATTGGGCCTAATTGGGTAAAGAGATTTACTGAAGCAAATCTTTGGTTTTCCTGTAGGCCAAAGTGGATCTGATTTACACAAATAAAGCCATTTTGGAAGAGGAAGGAGTAGTTACAGAAGACCCTCTGCACCACGCTAATGTGGACCAGGTTAAGTCAGAGGGGAAGCTTGGGAAAGGGGAGATCAGAGGCCTGCCCTCCAAGACGACCGAGTATGCTGAGATCCGTCTGCACTCCAGAGGAAGCAACGGAGGAGACGCAAAAGAAGAAGAGACAGTTGCTGACCCTTATGTGGGACAGGGCAAAGTCCCTGACAGTCTTGTAGGGCAGGTTAGTGAAAAGGCTGTGGCTTAAATTTAGGGGAAATGATAACTGAAACACAGGATTCTGGGCTTCAAACAGCTCCAGGTCTTTGCTTTGTCCCCCTTCAATTTTCTACAGCGCTGCTGAGCAGAAAAGCCTCGTAAAATCTGCAGCAGTTGCGGTAGCAACCTTATGTAGAGTAATGCCACACACTTCAAGTTAAGCTCTCAACCTTTGTCACTGTAACTCTTTTCTGTCAATCCTTCTTGTGTTTGCGCCTAGAAAAACAAAAACAACAACACATAAAGCAGGTATAATATAGATTTCAGAGCTAATCTGCATGCTGGGGATGATCCTTTAACCTCCCCAAAATCAACTGTAACAGAACGTTCTTTAAAATCATGACCTTTATTCTTGAATGTTCACTTATGTAGATAAATGCTGCCATGCTACTGTTTACATTTAATATTTCAATGCTAACTTTTGTCTTACAGTTCTGTCTTAGTTTATTATTTAAAACCTATTTGGAGGGTAGAAGAAGCAGGTACATGACATTTGTCTGACAATGTTTTATTTTTAAATATTTTAACTAAAATACATTAATGTGTTTTGTGCTTGTTGATAAAAACAAAGGAAGCCATTTTTCTTGTACTTACGTTGACAGTCCTACCAGAGCTGAAGCGTTATGCGTGTTATGAATTGGAGCATTATGCATATAGCTACATGCACGTTTCCTAGGTAAAGCAACTGCTGCACAGTGTTACGTTACAGCCATGTCATCGTGTGCTGGAGGATTTTCACAAAAGTCACAGAATATGTACATTAGCCTTCACGTAGTTTCTTTTATGATTCAGGAGTGTCAACATAATGTATTAAATTGTACCCTTATTTATATTTTAGGTTGCATGGGTTTGGATTAAGCTCATAACATTGGTCACTATCCTCCCTTCTGTTTGGTATGTGTTAATGCTCACTAATAAAAGCAGAGAAGCAATAAAAATTATATTTCAGGAGTAAAAAAAACAATACAGTAGAGTGAGAGAGCCCTGAGGACTGATTTTGAACATGTGGCTCAGATAAAAATAGCTTATCTCAGATTTTGACCTCAGAGTACTGGGTCTCATCTTCATCAGAGGTGCTGGAGTCACTGCTGGATCTCTCATGTCCAGGCTTTGCCTGGAAGTTCACCTGTGAATAATCTACTTCATCTTCACTGGTGTCTGAGTCATAGTTCAGTGGATCTGGAGATTTGGCTGCATGTGCTGTATGGAGGTTCTCGTAGTCCTCCAGCACTTCTTGTCCATCCTAGGAGGATAACAGAGATCAGCACCAGGTCGTTTGTGTCTGGATTTGATGCGCAGCAGCGTTCATATTAACACACATTTGATGCTTGTGAGAACTGTTCCTTGATTAAATCATTGTGTTTGTTATAAGAAATGTATTTCTCAACAGGAAACATCTTCTTTGGTACAGTGTTGTGGGAACACAGATATTCTAAACAGGTCAAGATTTCAAAAAAGTAGCTTTACTCCTAATTTCCTGTGATGCAAAAAATACAAGGGTCAGCCATTAATATAATTTAGACATTAAACAAAATGGCCTACAATGAAATAAACTGAACAGGACACATGAAAAGAATGAGGTTATAGGTTTCTGACCTTTGTAGGTGTTTTTTGCACCATAGCATACACAACATCCCCTTCCGCTTTTGCTTGTTTGTTCCTAGAAAAACAAATATTTCATAATAAAATTAGCCATGTAATAAATACCTTCATTAGGGAATTATTTAAAAAACATAAATTCTCACTTTTGCTTATTTGCAAAGTGCAAAGAAGCGTAGTTGAGAGAGTCGGCCTGTGCGTGTCCACCTTGCTGTCTGACTGGCGCTTGTGCAGAAGGACCCTGAACAGATACAGACAGAAGACATCAGTGAATGTATAGTAGCAACTGAATCACTTCATTCATGCCTCTAAATGGAATGAATACTGAATGATAACTGCTCTGACAGTTACAACAGAGCTACAGCACAGCTTGTTCACAGAAAGACACATCTGGCTGTCTAAAGTAGAGCCACACATGTACTGGTTTTAGGATGTTTGCGTCGCAGTTTTGCGACAAAAAATAATTCCCTTATGAAGTCCTGAAAATGATGTTGATGGTGATTTTTTTATATCAAGTTATTGTCTTCTTTGGAAATCCTGTATCCTGTGCACTCAAGATATCACCTTTTGGGATATTGTACTATTGCCATTTAAAACTAAACGATGATGAGGTTTGTAATTACACATATCCAGTATTTCTTCTTGATTTTTAACCTTTGCAGTATATTTACATACATCTGCTCACTAAAAAGTTAATTAATTGCTAAAATAGTTCAAGTATCTTTTTGCAGTTTTACAGGTTTTATGTGGTTGTTTTCAGCAACGAACTTCCATCGTACTGAAGACGGGCAACATTTGGGGGGATTTGCATGAAGCTGTTTTTAAAAAAGAATTGTCAAAAAAAGATGTAGCAGACGCTGAAATATTTAGACTTTTTGTGCCTTTTACAATTTCCATAATGCAACTCAATAGGATTTTTTTTTTTTTTTTTAGACCCTCTCTGCCTGATAAAAACCCACATCGTTCAGTCTCTATGGACAGTTTCGGTTTCAATTTGAAAAAATAATTTTAAAAAAAAGACATTTTACAACTGTTCTCACAGGGGAAGTGTTAATCTTGACAAGTACTTGTCTAAAAGTGGTAGTCCAATATACTGTATGTTCTACTTCTTCGTCTCTATTTTCATTTATTGTTCTCTTAGTGAAGTTGTCGTGAAACTTGCTTTGAATTGCTTGACTCACCTGTTTTCCGGCAGGGTGATTCACAGTGCAGTAGACAGTGTTGGTGTTGGATGCAGGCCTGTGGAACAACAGTGGCCATAAGAATAAAAGCGTACATACTCACTGACAAATGACAGGGCAGACTCTCATAGTGACCATCCGTGTCTGAAGGACCTTAAATGGATGCTTTGACACCAGCATGAGCAGCAGCATCCAGCTCTCTGTCCTACAGAGTGTGCCTTGTCCTGGGTGGGGACTCTGTGTGTGTATGTGGCTGCTGTCTTACGTGCTGTCTGGGCAAGGCTGGCGTCGTTGGGCCTTTGGACGGCATGACTGTTCTTGCAAGAGGTCATCTCTGCTCCTGAAAGGCTCTGCCATGACGGACTCGTTCATCCGAGTCCTCCTGGGGCCATTCCACCAACCCTGAATTGGTTTACACACACACATACACACACACACACACACACACACAAACGTCATTTTTGTCTACATTTGTTCTTTAAAAAAGCACAGAAAAGTTGCACAAATGTGTAATCACCAGAAAACCAAAACAGGGCTGTGTGTTCAGAGTTCCTTGTTGAATGGATTTGTTCCTCTTGCGTCTGAGAACATGAAGGGACATGACAGCGGTTACACATGCTGAATCATCTGTGAAATGTGCTTGTTTTTGATCAAAAACAATCAGTTTTAATACTTTACCTGTAGACAAAGACAATAAAGAAAATAATGAGCAGGATAGAGAGAAAAAGACAGAAGTACTTCAGTGCCTTCACGAGACCTCCTGTGGTTAAAAGAGACAGTGCATCAGTAAACAAACATCGATTTGCAGCATAATTTTCAAAGGAAATATGGGTTTTGGTTATTCTGAAAACAATTTAAGCCTCCAACACGTCTCCTGTATAAAAGCAAAACACGGTACACATACAGACATACAGCCTTAAATTTCACTCACCCTCAACAAACAGCTCGATGTGGGCGGACTTTCTTTGATTTATTTCATTTTTTGCGATGCAGTAGTATTCTCCTGGTTTGTCTGAAAACACTGTGTAGTTTTGATTTTCATACATTGTTTTATCTTTATCCTTTTTCTCTACCTTTGTCTTCTTGAACCATACATATTCTGTGACTGGGGGATAGCCGTCACTGCTGCACATCAGTGTCACAGAGCTCTTCCCGTCAGAGTTCTGCTGCTCTGCTAGTCTAGTGATGTTTGTCTGTTTTGGAGCATCTATGCAGGCACATTTTGGAGAAAGGGAAACAAAATGATTTACTAAGTATCATAGTGTTCATACAGGAGAGACGGCACAAATGAAAACAAAGCCACTGTGTGTAGAAATTGAAAATGTCCCTTTGGCACCATCCATCTACACATAATGGCTTTAGATATACCCATTCTAACTTTCTATTTTTTTTCTCTACAATGTAAAAAAACAAATAGAACCCTGTAATAAACATTGTTGTGGTCCTTATTAAGGGCAGAAATGTTGCACAGACATTTCGTTCATGTTATATCTGATTTGTCGACCAAAGAGGTTACATGGTCTGGATGTTTGTCCATAATAATATTGTATTTATTGTATCTGCAACGTAAATTAATATGGTTGCTTGTTGTCTTATTCTTATCTGGTTTGGTGGTTATATAAAATCAAATCCAATCTAAGGAGTCCTGTACATTATGTTTTTAGCCTCAGACAGCCAAATCAGTATTTAAAATATTTACAATAGTGTACAGTTTTTTCCCGTAGTTTGTCCAGACACCATCATGAGTACTGTTCATTAGTCTACTCACACTTGACTTTAACCTCAGCTTGCTGGGATTTTACAGTTCCAATTTCATTACTGGCCTCACAGATGTACAGCCCGCTGTCAGAAGGACTGACGGACTTTACTGTGACCGACCAACCCGAGATGATTTCCGTCTTCCCATCAGTCATCTTCCTCCAGGTGACAGACGTCAGTGGTGGGTAGGACTGGGCAGTGCAGGTCAGTGACAGCGACTCGTTTTCATTCACAACAAAATCCGGATGAGCTAGTACTTTCACGTTTTGGGGACGATCTGCAATTTAATAAAAATACAGTGAAACAGAGAAGAGATCAGATCTAAACATTATGTCTGATTATGTCAGTAAAAATAATCACTATCTTGATCCCAAATATTTAATAACTAGTTATCATAGAAAATATATTAAACAGTTAAGTATTCATATAAATATCAAACTGAATAATAATTGCATTAAATACTTTTTTTTTTTGATGGTGGTGTATTATCTCAACAAAAACTGAACATTTCAAATTTTACAGGCCTATTTAATTGAATTATATTTTCCCAAGTTGAGTAAAAGTAGCAATACCACATTATAAAAATACCCCATAAGAAGTAAAAGTCCTGCATTAATAATTTTACTTAAGCAGTACAATAGTGTTGGCAGTAAAATGCACTTTAAGTGTCAAAAAGGTTCCTGCCAGTGTTACTGGGTCATTATTACTGACGCATTACTTTGTAAGTTTGAACTATTTTATATAGTTTTCTGTGGTTTATCTATAATAATGCATCATATTTATAAAGGATTTAAATACACTTCAATACTTGAGTAAATGTATATACTTATATTCTGCCACTAATTTAACAGGTGTGTAAACTATTGTGTTCAACCCTTATACATTATGATTCAGTCACTAGCACAAGTCAAAATCCAAATGACTTAATTTCACATGGAAAGAATAGATGATAAAGATTTACTTTTGCCGTTTGAAATAAAGTTGTTCTCTTCGTACTGATATTCGTTCACAGTAACTTGGTATGGAAAGTTTTGGTTTTGTTTGTGTCATTAGAATAAAGACAATGCACCGCTGGTTCACTCACATTTCACCACCAACTTCCTTTGTTGGCTTGTTTTTGAACCTTCGCTGTTTTGGGCGTTGCAAGTGTAAGAGCCTGTGTTGTCTGAAGTTACATTAAATGCATACTTGAGAGTGTTACTATTGAGTTGAGGGAAAAGAACTTTTGATGACTGAAGATTCGATGTGGAAGTCCATGTCAAGGTGAGCTGTGACAGTGGGGCGCTTTCAACAGTGCAAGTGAAAGTGACGAGCTGACCTTCAGTGACCTCACCATCCACAGACAGAGACAGTGTGGGTTCAGTGGGAGGATCTGTGGAGAAGAAGCCGCTGTGTAAACATGTTGCATGATATCAGAGCATCAGTCCATGAACAGGAAGTCAGCCTCTGTCCTGAAAGCTAAAACACTTACGAGTTTGACATATTAGGAAATGCACTTATTCGCATTCTGGCGGAGAGTTTGATGAACAGATTGATGAACAGATTGATACCAGATCTCTGAACTGTTTCTTGGCTGGGAGCTGTAACTTCTAGGAGCCTTCCCTGAGTGCTCACTGTAAAATGGTGAATTGTTGTTTTTACACTTCGGTTTATGTATGTATTAAACAAATGAGATACTTAAACGAATGATAATTTGTCAGCTTTGCAGGTGCTTGGAGGTGGAATTAGTAACCACTGCACAGAGCCAGGCTAGCTGTGTTCAGTCTTATGCTAGACTAACCTAACCAGCTGCTGGCTCCAGCTTCATATTTGCTGTACGGATATAAGAGTCAATCTTCTCATCAAACTCTACAGCAAATAATAATATTAAAGTGATGATTATGGGGGGATTGTTTGAGTCAGTCAGGTGTAAATGCTTGTTTTTTACTTCACATTGTGAAATGTTTGGAGAAACTTAAATATCACAGAACATTCTCAGCATAACACAATTACTTACAGAGTACTTCTATGCACAGCTGCTCACTACTGTACCCTGTGCTGATGATGTTGGTTGCGTTGCACTCGTAACATGCTTCATCTGCTCTTTCTACGCTCTCCAAACGTAGAACACTACCAGGAGTCGTCTTGGACGTCCACTGTGAGGAGTGAATCTGTTTCTTTTTGTTGAAACGGTACCAGGAGAATATCATCGGAGCAGGATTGGCATCAGTGGTGCAGGTGAATGTGAGGGAGCTATGAACTTTCACTTTTTTGTCACCTTCAGTGATGGAAATGCTCGTCTTCATGGGGCTGTCTGAAAGGAAGAAATAACTTTCGGTATGCTTTCTATGGAAATACAGTGTGTGGATTTCATCATCATCTCTCTGACATACATGCAGTGCAAGGAGCTGTAACTTACATCGAACATTAATTTGTTTTACCGCTGATTGTCCAGTACCCGCAGTGTTAGTGGCTCTACATTTATAGAAACCTCGGTCCTCAGGCTTGATACTGTTAATAACATATGTCTGCTGCCAAGCAACTGCTGTATTATCTTTCCACCAAATGTAGCTGTGAGGTTGCGGGTTGCTTCTCTTCACATCACAGAATAAAGTAATTTCATCTCCTGTTGTAACTTCAGAGGCAGATGGAGTCATCTTTACTTCAACTTCAGGTTTATCTGAAACAAAAGATTAACATATTTCTTTAGGGTTGATCCACAAATGACAATCCACTAAGAATATTGTACTTTAAATCAATTTATTTATCAAATGAAAAATTATCATTTAAAATTATACGTTTTTATGACAAATACCATAGCAAAATGTCATAAAAGTACAGCAGTGTAATAGGAGTTAAAGCTACTGAGAATCACAAACACGCCAAATTAAAACATAGGAAGTACTCACATGTAACATTAACAACGACTGCCTCTGATTCTATTGTCCCGTGTCTGTTCTCAGCTTCACAATGATAATTTCCACTGTTGGAATCCTTAATTGGCATGAACTTCCATTCTGCCCCTAAATATTTTTGTTCATTTCTAAACCAGGTGAAGTTGGGGGCAGGATGTCCTTTGGCCGAGCAAGTGAGAGTCACAGATTGTCCTTCTTTGGCTTTTGCAGGGTTTATTTTAGCCAATATTTCTTTAGGAGCATCTAGGTCAACAAATTCAATACAGTTAAGAAGAAATCCATCAACATACAGCAAGCATAGGTGTCTTTTCGTAAATCAAATATGCATAAGAATGGAGCCATGCTGTATTTAATTTAACCCCAGTAAAGAGTTATCTAAAGCGGTCTAACAAATAGCCACAATAACAGAGTTTATCTCAAGTTTAGCACAAATTAACAAACTTTGCAAGTTTGTGTTTTTCTGACATACAGTGTAACTAAGTTGTTATTGAGTACATTTTAAATTAAAACATCATATTTTAAAACAAGAGGCATTTAGAAGTAATAGCAACCTAGGGTCTAGCACCTGTAGGTGTATTAGCTAATGTATTCTTTTCCAAAACTAGTTGAGGTTTGATGAATAGGCACTTCTAATATGTGGAAAACATAACATTTTTTAATTTTCAATCTATGAAATAGCTGACCATGTAAATTAAAAGAATATACAATTCTAAATGTCAGCCCTTTTCTTCTGCTGTGTTTATAAATTCGTATATTATTATTATATTATATTACGTATGTTAATATTTTACAGCATCACAAAATATGAATAACTTAGTTTTAAGTAGTTTTTTAGAATTAGATCCTGTATTACAAAACCTGTCAAACAATTTGAGAACTTTTGTTCTGATTCTTGGTGCAGGTGCAACACTTGGTTTACAATTGCATCACAGATTATGTGTTTTTATCAGAAGTAAAAAGGACACTGACACTGTAATGACAGACATGACATAATGAACTTACATTCGACAGCTACGCTGATGTTCCGGATCAAATGTGTGTCTTTGTTGTCTTGTGTTTGGCATGAAAACGTCCTCCCGTCATCCTGCCAGCTGGCTGTAAAACTGACTGTGGTGTGTTTCTGTAGTCCACCAACTGTTTGTTGAGAGTTTTCGAGCGGTGTCAAGGACCGTTGTGTCAAATCTTGAATTTGCAGGTTTGAGGGACATGAACTTAAAGTGGAGCATGTGAGTGTTATTGTGTCAAATTCGTTTATCAAAGGTGGTTTCTCAAAAGTGATCGGGCACGGATTTTCTGAAAACATGAATAGCAGATTGTTAGTAAATTATAGGCAATACAGTATCACTATGAATACATAAATATGAATATGAATACATTTTTTATAGAGGAATTCATTTATACGGTTTGAGCTTCAGCAAAACTGCTCTGGAGTCATAATTGATGTTATTGGCCGAATTAAAACTCATGGAGCCAAAGAAAAACAAGTTTCTGAGTTCTAGTTAAAGCTGGATGATTGTGACTGGATGACATTTTCACATTCTCTCCCTAGTGTGCATGATCCCATCATTTTGAGATACAGATCTTGTGATTATAAGATCCATAGCGTCTTGAGTGAGCAGTTCCAAACAGAGATGTTGCAAAGTTCAGTACAAATAAGCCATGCAACTATGTGATTCTGTGATGTGATTATTTTTGCTGGTATATATTTAAAAAAATTAAATCATGTTTAAAAATAATGTGCTGTGCGTAATTGTTTTCACAAACTATTACAACTCTTTCTTATAAAACAGTATGTTTGCAGGTATGACATTCTATAAAAAAAGTGTGACTTTTATTATTCTTATGTTTTTCTTCTATTCATTTTTTTTATCTCAACCAATCCGATCATTTCTGACTCCAGACCAGCTTTTTGTTGCTATATACTGTATTTTCTGTAAATATTGTTCAGTATTCTGGTCTGTGTACTTACCTGCAACTGTGATGTTCACACTGGGAGTTACCCATTTGTAATCTTCAGCTTTTCCTATAAATCTGAAAGAATAATTTCCGCTGTCGTTTTTTTTCAGGTTGCAGATTAAAATACTGCACTGTGGTTTTGGTGTGGATGTATAACCAGTTTTCCATTCGGAAGATGGCGAGCCGATGTATTCCACTCTGTTTGCATAGTCAGGACTGACAGGACGAGTGACGTTATTTGTGCTGTAAATGATAGTGGCAGTAAAATTATGTTTACTCCAAATGGCATTCTTCATCCAGAACCAGTATGCACCATCAACATCAACCGTAGTAGGGACTATGCATTTGATTTCAACGCAGGACCCCTCTACAGCTGTGAGGTGACTGTCTTGTAGTTTGAAAAGGGTTCCGTGAGAAGAAGAATCTGTGGTGGTGAAAAGACAAGTGGAAAAGTCAGCTCATGTGTGGGACTTTAATGCAAATGTTGTTAAAAGCAAACATTGTTATCATTGTGGAGTGAAAAAATTCCTACTTATTGTTTGGGCCAGAAATACCAACCACCAGACTGCCTGCACATTCATCTTTGTGTGGCACTAAGGCTTGATATCTGAAACCAAAAAACAAAGACAAGATGAACAATAAAGTCATGACACTAGTTTTACGGTAAACTGAAAACCTCTCCAATGCAAATCAGCTACTGTGAAAATTTGTCTTCTTCCTCTTTTTTTCTCTCTTTTTCAGGGTTAAAGTTTGTATTTTCTTCCTCATTTTAAGATGATTGGGTACTTGCAGGGTACTTTTGTTTTAGTAAAAAAAAAAAAGAAATTATTGAGGCTAAATGTTTTGTTGTGAACTCCGGTATAGTTGGAGTCATTGTGTCTTGATACAGCAGCACAAAACATTCATTACATTTTAATGTTTTAGGTTACAGGTTCAGTTTATTTTTCTTTACATGCCTGAAATATGACTTTTATTGTTTTAATATCAGCTCAGACACATAATTCACCACACATTATACATTTAAAGTGCATTAATTTGCCAGATTTAGTCATTTATCCCCCTAAAATGTAAATGTAAGGTCGAAAATCACTTACAAATGACACTGTATTACTTTTTGCTGGAGAACATTTTTATCACTAATAATTTAATACATTTGCCCATTAATTTAAAAGTCTTACAGACATCATACTAGCAGTCAAATAAAGCAAATATTTAGACTGAAAGATCCAAAATAAGCTCGTTCTTACCTCAGAGGATCCCCTTATTGTATTGCGTAGCACACACCCTCTCTCCTACAGTAAGAGTGTGAAGACGTTTTCACAGCTGACACAAAATCATGAAGAATTTGCATGCCCAATCATGCAAGCCAGAGAACAAATTCTTTTATTAAGGGTTAGATAGAGATTTCTTTTCTCCTTCAACTTCTCGCTACAGTATGCGCTGAAATTCCTCCCACTTCCTCTATGCAATGCTTTTATTAATAGTGAAAGTTACAGTCCGGGGTGTGGGTCTTTTTAACAGGCACAGAGCAGCTTAAAGTACTTGACAACTATTTGCAGAATGTATGCTTACACAGTATTTGTGGTGTCCTTTAGTACTTCTGGCTCATACGTTTGAGTGAAAATGTATCAAAAGATTAATGAAATGAAATAAAACTGTTATAACTGTTACGTACCATTATGTATAAATGGTACGCTTCATCTTAAAACATAAAAGTAAAGGAGAACCACACATGAACAGGAAACAACACAAAGAGAGAAACACTTCACTTCCTCTCCCCAAGAGCAGCACCCACTATCTTCTCAGCATCAGCCGCCATTTCATCGATGGCACCATTTAAGGCTTGCAGCATGGCAGTGAAGGAGCGGCTGGCAGAACGGGCATGTCTGGGCATCGCCATCTCCACCAGCGTCGACGAAACTGTGGCCAAGTCCTTTTCTGCCGCCGCCAGACGCTTTTTCACTTCACATTTGGTGACCTCCACTGACAGCGCACAAGTCCGCAGCCCTTTAACTCTCGCGGGTTCCATGCCTCGCTGTCGGGCCAGTCGCTCCACCGATTCTTCATCCAGACACAGAGATAATTGTGCTTTGGTAAGAATACGCACTGCTACACTTGCGTCCACCATGGAGGCCACAAAGGGAACAGGAATGGCCGACACCCCACCAGATAGAGAGGCAGCTCCCCAGACTAGTGCTTTAAATGCCTCCTTTTTCTGACTGACCAGGGTGGAGGTTAGCGTTGGTAAAGCCAGAAGAAGGGCATGGGCTCTGATCTCTGGAAGGTCTCCTCCCATGTCCTCCAACAGACCAGGGAAGTCAAACTTCTCCAGGGTGGAGGGTCTCACCAGGTAGACTTTAGGCTGTGCCACACCCTGCGATGTCAACACTTGCAGACTGGCTTTCCTCTTTTCTTCAAGGCTTTTGTCTGTGTCTTTTGCTAAAGCTAAGAGAATGAAGTACACAGTTTGTCTCTGCAGTGACCGGGCCTCCAGGAACACCTCCACACTGGTGGGTTGGGGTGTCTGTGTGAATGTCATGAAGACAGCATTGTAGCGGAGGAACTTGACTCGATCCATGTATCCCTCGGGATCAAATGGAGAGGTGGATGGGACAGGTGGCAGATCCCACAAGCGAAAGTCAGTGTGTTTGGGGTTAGGGTAGGCTGCCACTTCCTCCGCAGCAACGGGGGATAAAACCGGAGCTGCTCCATCGTCCCCGGGGCCGAGGCCACGGAGGGAATTTATGAAGGTGTCTTTTTCATCCCCACGGTTCCCCACCACAGCTAAATTTATCCTGCTGATGAGGAGATCTTCCACTGCATCCTTGACATCTGATAATTTATTCTTCTCTATGGATTCTTTGAGTGTCTCAAGGAGGTTCAGGCCTCTGAAAACATCAGCCATTCCTGTAAAACAAACAGATAAATACTGCAATTATTTAAGTCCCTCTAATACAGAACCACTTTTTGACATTTGCAAACACATCTAAAATCTACTAAACTAAGTTTAACAAGGCATGGCATCTAACTTATCGATAAAAAGAAATAAAACTGGAAGCTTTCCAATAGTAACCATGTAACATACGTCTAGAAGAAACCTGAAGCAAATTATATTTCTGGTGTTCATCATGTTTACACCTGAACTGAAGGTTAATATGGTCCATTAATAGAAACAAATGTCACAAGTTGTCTGTGTAAAAATCCTAAAATGAAATGAAAACCCAACGTTGTGTTTTGGTTTCAATTATTTTTCTGTAATTCAGAAACTCACGATTGTTAAACCAATCAAATATTGACTTTTTAGCCACGCAACATTTTACACAATACTGCACACACTCACCTACAGATCTGAAGGAGAAGCAGCCTCGTGATTTAAAATAGTAGTTCTCAGTTTATTGTTCTGTAGCTCTGAAGAGCCAGCAGCGTCAGGTTGATTTAAGTGTCCGTCCAGCGAGTGGAACATTGTAATCCCATTAGCTCAGCCTTAATCCAAAATCACTAAGCTCATACATGCATACTGATGAGAGCTACTGCTCATGCAGAAGCCTACAAGGCACACACATTTACAAGCACACAAATAAACACACACACATTTTTAAATAAAGCATTGTTTATATTGCGTTAACATTCATTTTTAAATCAGCTTACATTATTATTATTATTACAGTGCAAATCCTTACTAATAAGCACGACTGTTATCCAGACAACAGTTATCCAAAGGATGGTCAAAACTCAGTATGGCCTTAAAAAATGTTTTTATTAACGATACAAACTCTTTTTCTCCGCGCTGTCCACAACATGAAGATATGTGGTGCCCTGATTGCCTTTTTGTTTAAGCGCCTACCACATTACCGCAACGTCCACATTTTAATTCCAGATGGGAACCTTTGATACAGCACATGTCAAACTTTTCTCTGAAAGTTCTGAAACATGAATAATTTAAATATTATATAACCAAATATTTTTTATTACGTACATTCTACTAAAAACCTTAAGTGCGAACGATCTGAAAAAGCTCACGTGTATGAAATTAAATGACTAATATAGACTTGATGGGTAATGTTGATACACAAAAAAAACACAATCAGCAACATGATTCATTTTGACACATTTCATTTTGTTTTTTAGTAACCATGAAAGCTGTTGTGTGACGTTTAAGTTTCCCCACATAGACCTTAAAATAAACATTACCAATAAAAAGGACCAAAGTAATATTCATAAAGTTTAAATATGGAGTTACAGAACTAATAGAGCTCTTATATAAAACTAATGAGAACTAAGCTGCAGAGATTTCTTAGATTTTAAAAGGAACTCTGTATGCAAATGAAGTTTCAGCTGTTATTTTGAGCTCACATCCTCTCACACAACGATTTCCTGTTTGACAGCAGGAGACATTATCTTCTACACCAATATACTGTGCATGCAAGTTCATTTCAAAGATTATTTGTTATATAATAATAATGATAATAATAATATGAAAATAATACTAAGTTTGGTTTAATAATAATAAGTTTGAAATGCTGTTTACAGCAGTTGATGCAATATAATCCAGTTTACATAAAACCTGATTTAACATCATCAAAACCAGTTTGTTAAAGTGATGTTGCAGACTGAAGAGTGAACATTTGTCCTTGAAGTGATTTTCACAACAGCTTTTCACCTTTTCAATGTGCGCAAGTCTTTTGAGTATGTTTCAAATGTTCACATAGGTCACAGGGATTGACAGTTGTGTAGATTAAGTATGATTTGTGTATACATTTTTCTACAAAGACTAAAATAAATATTATCTAAACACAACCTTTTATAAACTACTGTACAGTGGTCTGTCACCAGATGACTTGTACTACATTATGACAGTTACACAATGTCTCTATTGTTTGATACTTTCTGTATCCTTTTGAAAATTACAGTGCGACTGCAGAAACTGCACACAGGACAATTACACATGACAGCAAGAGGCCATCACATCAGAGCAAATTACAGATGTAACTTCTTTCTGCTGTAACTAAGCAACACTATCCTCAAATCCCACTACTTTCTTTATGCTGGAATATAGCGCCACATTCTTGCCTTCCGTCTCATCTGCTACACAAGGTTTTCCTTCCTCATCCTCCCCTATCACCTCCTCTTCCCCTTTGCCCTCTCTATCTTGTCTCGCCTCTACATCTTCTTTTTTAATTTCAGCGTACTCTGTCTCAGTGGTGCCCCCTGTGCCTGCCCCTGCCTCTGCTGCACTCTTTCTTGTTATCAGGGAGAAATCCAGGTCAGAGTACTCCACGTCTGGATTCCCCGCCGCCACCGCTCCTCCTCCTCCAGATGCCTCTAGGTCTTGGCCTTGATCCACTGCTTGACCAGCATCTATCTGTCAGGTACAACACAGAAATAGTTGGAGTCATTCATCAGCTGCTACACACAAAAAACTGGCAATCCTGATTAGACGCCCGAATCAACTCAAATGGTACATTTCTGCAGGAGGAAGCTCCTTCACTGCTGTTTACCAATGTTACATCCTGTTACGTTGTCTTTTTCAATTCTACCACCAGGTGTCACTAAACTCAGAGTTCAATCCTACACATTTGACTTTAACTAATGTATAATGTGACCTGCTGTATGAATATAAGTACCAGTGTATCCTGGTGATGTGTCACCATCTCCAGTGTCTCAGCCAGATTCCCATAGGTCCTCTTTTTCCTTCTGAGGAGAAATTCAAACACCAATAAATATTAACATACAAATAACAAGCATAGGTTAATAATGTCATACTTGAACAGGCTTCCTTAAATAAGACCATTCTAGTAGTTTATTTTTGTTTCTTTCCAAAGCACGCTACTGCATGTCATTTCAGATATGTTCTTCCTAGCGTCCTTTGACTTGCAAATGAACATTACACGTGAACAAAACCTGGAATTCAGATAAACAAACAAAAGACTTCATGATGTACCTGTGGCATTTGCTTGCCAAACAGCAAATGATTGCAGAAAGAAGACCACCAATCAAAAATGCAATGATCATTTCCAGCCGTATCATACTTTTAAACAATTTCACCATTGTATCTGAAATCAAGAGGAACACATTGTACAAAACAAGTCAACACGAAAGCCACTGCTGCTTCTTGTTGTCAATGATGGCACGTTTAGTTTTCATGGACGTACAATTTGATTAATGGTTGTCTAAATACAGAAGAGAAAAGAACATTTAAAGGTTGAGCAGTTACCTTCTCCATTATGTTGTTCTGCTGTTTGGTTGTTGAGTTCATTAATTCTTTCCAGTTTATTTTTGCTGACACACTCAACAGCAGTGCCACTGCGGTCCTTCACAGTTAGGATGATGGTGCTGTTCACTGTGTGGTTTGACACAGTAATAATGACTCTGTACTCTGTGTGGTTCTCCAACAGTGGCCATTCGATTACTGGTAAGGGAACCCCCTGTCTGATACACACACAGGTCAGAACCTCCGACTGATTTTTGCACACAGAGCTGTTTAGGATCTTTGGATACACTGCAAGAAAAGCAGAATCACAGCATCACATAAAGCATACAGTAAGATGATAGTATAGTAGGTAGAATATGAGAGGAGTATCATCGTCCTTTACAGTTTTCTTTCTAGTTATTTCAGATTTCTTCACACCATGAGAAAAAAATGTTTAAACAAATAATATGAATTTATCAAATAATTCAATTCAAACATTAAAAAAACATAGATTCAGTCTTAGGCTGAAAAGTAAGGAGTAAGACGGTTGTAGTCCAGTTAAAAGAAGTAGAAAAATGAATTTTGCTGTTCAGAGCACAAGATTGTAAAACATCTTAATGTACAAATCAACTAAACTGCAAAATGTACATTTAATTAAATCCTTCATTCAGTGTCATAAAATCAGCCCGTTCAGACTTCACTGCACATTTAATCACGGGGTGTGAAAGTTATTAAGCATGAATTTAGGAAGATTTGTTCTCTCAACAGTTGTACTGTGTACTTACATGTCACCGTAACGTTCATGTTATCTGTCTGAGAGATGTTTAGATGTTTCGCTGTACAGATGTACTGTCCAGCATGTTCTGCCGTCACATTAGAGATGACAAGTGTGGCGGTTCCATTATGCAGCTCAGTTGCATTTTCATATGTCAGGTTTTTGCTCAAGTTGAGTTTAGTCCACGTGATTTCAGTTGGAGTTAAACTGTCAACACTGCAGGTCAGACTCAGAGTATCACCCTCCTTTACAGTTGCATTTCCAGTGATTTTAGGTTTCTTGAGATTAGGATCTTTGAGACAAAATATTTGAATTTAGCAGATAAGGCAATTTGTAAATCAATCAACACATGTCTTCAGTCTGAGGATAAAATTCTAAAAAAGCCTCAACAACCTTGAGACATTTCAACATCTACTTTTAATATTGTATACTAGTATCTCAGGGAATTAAGGATTAGTCTACTCTACACACAAGGCTCCAATCTGAGGCTGAAAACCAGCCGGAAATACTTCGATAAGCCTGAAAAAGGGATTAAGTGGGTGATGGCAAGATCTTAAACTAGTTTTTAATCTATAATTTAATGACTCAGTAAAATCTTTCTGTGAGCAGAGTAGAAGTCATAAAATAAAAGACCACGAAAGGTCAGCACAAACATTTAAGTACATTTAAAGGCAGAGGCTATAAAAGAAAGTCAGCATGAAAAAGTGACACTTCCTATGTAAGTACTGAGTACACGTACATGTCATGTTTTCTGTCAGAGAGTTGTTCAGATGTTCTGCTGTCACGCTGGTCGGATTAAGACCATCACCCTTAGCAACAGGTGGAGTCTGGGTGATGTTGTCTGAGACAAAATCACAATAGAGACAAAGACAGTATGTCAAAACACATGGATATGGATCGGAAAGCCAATGGAAAGTTGTGACCGTGACACAACTCCACAAGTCAGTCATGCTGTCAGGTTCCTCTCTCTTATTAGAACCACGGACAGTAAATTATTATGATTCGGGTTTCTACATATTTGTATAGATTTATGTTTTGTAGATGAATAATAATTAATTCAAAGATAATTATATTTGCCAAACAGTAATGTTGGGGGTCATGAGAACTTTCACACGTTGCAAAGTTTAATTTCTAACACTGAAGGTGCATTAAAAAAATTTGATTTCAGTCTCTTGACAAGATTGCAATAAAGCTGCACACTGTACCTGCGTTAGCGTTGCTGCTTCTCACAGCGAAGAGCAGAGTCGCCCAGATGAGTACAAACATCCTATTTCGGTGACTGAGACAGTCGGTTTCTCCCTCCATAGGACAAATTCTCATCTCTCTTTATACAAAATGTGCGATTAAAAATACAGGAAGTTTGGTTCATCAAACTGGACAAGAAACAGCTCCACAGCTGACAGCACAGATGTTAATACACAACGTTGCACGTTCACCTCTTCTGTACTTATGTGAATAAATTTGACTACCACTTTCCCCAGGGGCCCTGTTTTGGTCCCCTGACGACAGCTCAACAGCAGCTCTGCACGATAAATATAGTATGTGTTCTCTTGTCATATACAGAACATTTTATTCATATAAAAGAAAAGAAGACTTTTTTGTTTGCCACACTGCACAAGCAAAGCAAGTCATTTCAAAAAACAATGTCTGCAATGATTTCATTGAGTTTGGATGCTTAGAAAATAAGGGAAATGTTTTACCTGTTTGTCTTGTTCCTTTGCGTCTCTTCTTTCCACAGTGTGTGACTCTAAACAGACTCTTCCTCTCATCACTTATACCATTTCCCTCTTTGTGCAAAAGCATTTAATAATAGCTGTTCTTCTTTTTCTCCGGATGCAATTTTGTTTTAATACAGGTAGAATCTCATAGTGTCACATAATGCATCACATGTACTTTTGGTCTGTGCTAATCTGTGCTAATCTGTGCTTTCAAAACAAATTAATGAAGGAAAAAGAAACTTTTATTGTTTATTGTTGTTTTTTTGTACAACCTTTATAACTGTGAACTGATGCAAAGCATATGGAAAGGGGAAGTTTAGGGCGGTTTCACAAAAAGAAATGCTGGTCATCTTGAGAAACAAATCAACCAACCAATAGTATCTGAACTTTGTGCAAATTTATGACTCAGTAAGTTTGAAGTGTTTTATTAGTCCATTATAGTTTTTCATACATACAGTGCAAAGTGCGATGTGAATGACAGCGAATGGTCTATATCACTAAATCAACTTTTGCCACAGATGAATACATTAAACACCCTGCATTCACTCTGTTAATCCATTTTAGATTCAGTCCCTTGAAAGCACTTCTGTATTTGTGACATTGGTACATTTCCCAGCAAAGTCACTTAGAGTGTATTGTTGTATTTCCTTATATGGCAGCACTGTATTTTTAGTGTCTCAGATAACTTCCTCTTCTCATGTTGTGCTACTGACTGTGACTATCTTCAAATAATATACTGCAATTCTGTCAAAATCAGTTTCTATATGTCTGCATATCGAACACTGAACATGTAGAGGAGACCGTTTCATAGAGTCTGTGGGTAGGCTTTGCTGTCACTGAAAGGTTATACTTAATCCTACAAACATTGTTTTCTGTACCAAGGGTCTGGCTGATTCTTGATACTTTTCTTTTTTAAAGGCAAAAAATCAAGTCCTTGTTAAATAGAAACAACACACACTTATCTCGGAATTTAAGGAACAAACTATTGTTTCACGTTTCATTGTTTAAGTCTTCTCTTGTCGCATCAAAAGTCTAGTGAATTCATGCATATTTAAAATTCCTCACCAAAGTTGTGTGTTCAGAGTGAGTCTCTGAAATGAAAAGGAAAGAACAAATACTAGGAGCACCTATTCAAGTGCACAGGGTTTGTTAGCCAGAGGGACAGATCTGCACTTCGGCAAACATAGGGGCACTGGGGATCCAGTGGAGCACTTGGGGTACAAATATACCATCACCAAGAGGCCCTAAAGTTGGACATTTTCAAATAAAGAGATTGAATTTATATTGAGCTTTTTTGCACAATCATTCAATTCCATTCAATTCAATTTTATTTATATATATATTTATATAAATATCATAACAAAGGTATCTCAGGGCACTCAATCACATGGAGCCGGTCGAGACCAACTTCCACACACACAAAGATTCTATCTGAAACATTTTTTAAATAACTCAGTGTGGAAATAAAAAAAAAGATAGATTATA